>CM054114.1:9292044-9472044 GCA_028673005.1 Tanypteryx hageni
TCCACCGTGAAGAAGGTCTTCGTCAAGGCACCAACAAGAATACAGGCTTTTCGAGAAAAACTGCCCGATGTCCCTCTGCCACCTGAGCCTGTGCTCACCCGCTGGGGCACATGGCTGAAAGCAGCTGAATATTACAGCGAGCATATCCTTCATGTCAAGGAAGTTGTGACAAATCTAGCCGAGGATGCTGCCTGCGTCACTTCGGCAAAAATGTTGCTAGATGATCCCTCCATTCCCAAGGATTTGGCGTATATTAGATCCCACTATACATCCCTTGTGCAGATTATTGCTGAATTAGAGGGCTCAGGAAAACCCATCTACGAAAAAACTGCTATGCTGAATGAAGTGAAACAAAAAATAAAGGAAGCTCCAGGTGAAGTGGGGGAAAAAGTAAAAGCAAAACTAGAAAAGTTGCTACAAAAGAACTCAGGACTGCAGAGCCTATGTGCAGCAGCAGATATACTGGCAGGAAAATCCAGTGAAGTTGAGTGCAAAATTCCATTTCAACATGTACCCAAGTTGAAGTTCGCCCCCGTCACGTCAGTTGATGTCGAACGTTCTTTTTCTGCTTACAAAATGATATTAACTGACAAACGCCATAGTTTTGTGGTAGAAAACTTAGAAAAGGTGCTTGTTATTTATTGTGAGGCCAATTACGGGAAATTTGTGAAATAAACACAAAGAGGTGACAAATTCATTATGGGAATTTCGAATGAAACACTTTGTCAAACACTCTGCGTAGTACTTAAATATATACTTGAATAGTGTTTTCAGTCAGTATTACTATATGTAATGTAGATAGTATTTTCTCGGTAACGCATGGGATATTAACCATAAGAATAAGTTTCAATGCATAGTAGTAAAATATTTTTGTTCTTTGAAAACAAAAATCAATAAAGTTTCATTGACGGGCAATTTTTGCGCGCGTGCATGTTTCAGTCTTTTTTCGTGAATTAAAGTTGATAGTTGACAGAAATGATGTTGTGTTTTACTGGACATAGTTTTTGGAAGTAGTTTTTAGAGCCTATTTTACGTTTTATAAAGCCTAATTAAGGTACTTAAAGAGCCTATTTTAGTCGCCTAAAAATTAATTTTTAGAACCTAAAAATCCGCGGTCTAGTGATAAGGAATTCGTCGTAATATAATTGTTTTCATTTTTTACATAAAAAACATACCCATAAGTGTGTGTGTGTGTGTGTGTGTGTATATATATATATATATATATATAATATATTTATTCATAGTCTAATAGTTTGTTTCATTTCTTTTTCAGGGCCGAGCAGTGGAGAATTTATACATATATAAACAAAAGGATTGTTTGACTTGTCATTGTTAATCTGAAATTATTTCTCCTGATTAAATAAATGCATATCTAACATTCTTTGTTTTCTTATTTATTTAATGCATATATACCAGTAATAAATGTAAGGAAGCCGATAAATGACGCGAAAAAGTTTTTTAAAAAATCAATAAAAAGGGAGGAGGGGGCTACGCTCACTGCACTAGTAACAGCGCCATCTATCGGTTTCCTGTGGAACTATATCGATTCTAACCTTCAAACTATTGGCAGCGCTTCCTATGAGGGTTACTGGGAACTTAAAGGAAGAAGCAAACGAAATTTTCCTTGTGTTTCCCACCCCTGCTGAGACGTCGCCCGCGTCAAAAAGACGCGCATCTCAAATTTGACGCGCGAACATTTGCGCTGCGTTTATTGGAAAGAATATACAAAAATACCATAGGAAAGCTTATTTTATTCTTAATAAGGTTTGATTTTTTAATATTTTTAGAAAGAAAATGTAAAATTTTACTATCCGTAAAAACCAGCTACGCAACCAACTTTCGCGAAAGTAGTCATATATAATAATTCATAAACGAATAACTACTGGACAAAATCTTTCCAAATTTAAATCAGTGATGAACTATGATATAATACAGGCAATTCAATAATTTTCTAAGCTCTATGTTAATCACAATGGTTTTAATTGGGTTACAACTTTAAAGAGAAACTCGACATTGGGGAAAAATGATAGAGGAATTCTGAAAACACTGTTGTAAAGAGAGACACAAAGAAAATATTTTGTAGCAATCAGATTTTGTTTTAACGTTTTTGTTTTATTAATTGTAATCAACACACAGTGCCGTATATGTTGCTTTCTGGGCGCTTTGCGATGTTGCCAAATGTCTCCTTTCTCTCCCTCACCGGTAGGCGGTCTCTAACCTTCGTCAGGGCCCGCACAAAAAACCCCTGATCTCCTCTTAAGTTTCGTCCTCACTGATTTCGTCGCTGCTGGAATCCTCATCGAGGTTGATAATTAAGGGTTCCGCGATACGGGTCTTGGTCAATAACAATAGCGGTTTCATGATCTTTCGCATTTAAAATCCTCCTAAAATACTCTTCAAAGTGTCGGAATGATAGTCACCATCTTTATTGTTTCCCTCGATCATGAGAATACAGTCATTCTCAGGCTGGAGAAACCCATCTTCACCCCCTATATGCAAAATAATTATTCTTTTTCCGGCACCGGAGGGAGTAATAAGGCCACATTTCCAGCAATTGGCCTCTTGAATTACACCTCGATCAAAGTCAATATCATTATTACTTTCATTCACATTTTCCTGCCAACCATATGATAGTGTGTGATTTGCTCCACAAAATGTTTCGTCCAAATACGTAATTTTCCATCCTCTTTGACGAGCTGACTTTGTTTCCCGAATAAATTTTTTGCACGTTGGTCCAGGATTCGGCGACTTTCAAAGCATACAGACTTCCTGTTGTATTTTTTAAAGCGAAAGCCAAGCATCTTCATCCAACGTAACAAAGTAGATTCACTTTCGTGTGGAAAATCTGATTTCAGTTCGATTAGAATATTAGACACTATAGGATATTCTTTTCTTAAGTAAAAACTATGCACTTTTCTTCGTAGCACTCCTTGAAACATTTCGTCTAATACAATTCGCGCTCTACCGCTGCTTTTTTTGGGAGAACTTCCCGAAGGACGCACATTTTCCTTGCACCCATTACTTACATTTCCTACAGTCCTTTCACTAACATTACAACACATTGCAGTATTTTTAACAACTTGATTAGGATCAAATTTAATCACACCATCTTTGACCATTTGAAATTATGTTCTAGCACTTTGAATGACATTTTTCTCATGTCCACGTAATTTTTGTTAATCGTAAAAGGCTCACTTTCTAAATAATTTTCTTGATCACTCGAGAAAAGACCGTATTTGTTACTGCTAATGTTTTCTATTCCTTGTAAAGATTGTCGCTTTCTTCGAGGCATAGCGAAAACACGAGGCACCAACTGGACTGAGATGAGACACTAAATGAACTAAGAAAACAATACAAGTACCTTCTTTATTACTCATTATATGAGTCATTAGCAACCTCCAATGAGAGAATAAACTCGAACCATAGCCTTCCAATGTTGGATAAAGCCATAAATCAATTGCAAAAATATACAACGCTTTCTGGGGAGTAATTTGAGCAATCCTCAATATCAGATCAGTTAAACTGTTTGCGAAAGAAAGAAATTTTAATTTGTTTGGCAGTTAAAAATTCCTAAAGTTTAAACAATTGAATAACTGTTTAGGTACTACGGGATGAGCTAGGAAGCTGAAATATTCAAATTACTTACAAAGTAGTAAATTTGCACAAATAAACTTTTCAATTTTACCATATATGAATTTTGGCGGCCGTTAAAAATTATTTAAATTTAAACAATTAGACAAATATTATTATACTTCTAGAAATGCTACAACTTAAAAATTTGGTTAAAGTGTGTAGCATTAGTACCCCATAATGGAGAGAGTGTAAAATGTTAAAAATTGCAACATTTGGGGATTGTTTTAAACTATTAATTTCACATGTGGGAAAAACGAAAATCGCTGCGGAGGTGAAATCCTTAGAATTAAAAGACTATTTGTAATGATGTAATGTCTTTCTGAAAAATGAATGTTTTTACAAGGTGAGATGAAATGCTTGCAGTATGCAAGCACCAACTACTGGTATGTTATATCCTCCTCTGTAAGAGTCGTCGATATATAATTATAACATATAACAGGAGGATACTAATGTTTAGGCACTTCCAGATAAGCTGGAGATTCGAAATTTTTTTCTTAGGTAGGATTTTGTGCAAAACCGACTAGAAAAAACGAAAATCTTGAAAAAGTGCAACAATGCGGCCGCTAAAAATTCGCAATTGTTTAAACAAATTTTCAAGGTTTATATATTTCCGACTATGCCACGGAGTTGAAATTTTTTTATAAGTAGAATTCTTAAAAAAACGAAATAGGGATTATACAAATTTTGATATTTTAATTTGTTTGTCAGTTAAAAATTCTTAAATTTTACACAAATAGATAGCTGTTTAGGTACTATGGGATGAGCTAGGAAGCTGAAATTTACAAATTATTTACAGTATAGTAAATTTGCACAAATTTACATTTCAATTTTACCATATATGTTTTGCGGCGGCCGTTAAAAATTATTTAAATTTAAACAATTAGACAAATATTATTTTATTTCTAGAAGTACTACAACTTTAAAATTTGGCTAAAATGTGTAGCATTAGAACCTTATAATGAAGAAAGTGTAAAATTTTTAAAATTGCGACATTTGGAGATTGTTTTAAACTATTATTCTTACATGTGGGAAAAACGAAAATCGCTGCAGAAATGAAATCTTTAGAATTAAAAGACTATTTGAAATGTTGAAATTTCTGTCTGAAAAATGAATGTTCTTTTAATGTGAGATGGAATGCTTGCAGTATGCAAGCACCAACTACTAGTATGTTATATCCTCCTCTGTAAGAGTCGTCGATATATAATGATTCATTATATATAGACGACTCTTACAGAGGAGGATATAACATATAACAGGAGGATACTAATGTTTAGGCACTTCCAGATGTGCTGGAGATTCGAAATTTTTTTCATAGGTAGGATTTTGTACAAAACCGACTAGAAAAAACGAAAATCATGAAAAAGCGCAACGATGCGGCCGCTAAAAATTCGCAATTGTTTAAAGAAATTTTCATGGTTTATGTATTTTCGCATGTGCTACGGAGTTGAAATTTTTTTTATAAGCAGAATTCTTAAAAAAACGAAATACGGAATATACAAATTTTGACATTTTAATTTGTTTGGCAGTTAAAAATTCTTAAAGTTTGAACAAATAGATAACTCTTTAGACATTACGGAATGAGCTATGGAGCTGAAATTTTCAAGTTATAAATAAACATTTCAATTTTACCATATATAAATTGCGGCGGCCGTTAAAAATTATTTAAATTTAAACAATTACAAAAATATTATTTTACTTCTAGGAGTGCTACAACTTTAAAATTTGGCTAAAATGTGTATCATCAGTACCCCATAATGAAGAATGTGTAAAATTTTTAAAATTGCAACATTTGGGGATTGTTTAAACTATTATTTTTACATGTGGGAAAAACGAAAATCGCTGCGGAGGTGAAATATTTTGAATTAAAAATATATGTGTAATGATGAAATATGAATAATGAATGTATTTTTATGCTGAGATGAAATGCTTGCAGTGTGCAAGCACCAACTACTAGTATATGTTATATCCTCCTCTGTAAGAGTCGTCGATATATAATGATAGCTCTGCCTGCCATGCGCTATCCTCTCCCCTCCGCTCCCTCTGCCGACCCCTTCCATGCACGCTTTCCCCTCCCTAACGTTACGCTTCGCGCAGGGTCACGATCAAGTGGCGAACAGCAGCTCGGACCTGTCTCGCGTTCGGCGGGGTTATTCTGTTTCCCAGTGTCACGTGATACGACAATGTAACAATGCCTTTAATCTGATGTTGCGTTTATTCCTCGTTGTTACATTGTCATATCGTGCGACACGGGAAAACGAGAATAACCCCGCAGTCCATCTCCAGACTGCAGAGGGTAAAGGTGAGAAGTGTGAACGTGAAAATTGTGAAAGTGCAATGCCTAAAGTATCAAGTTCGAAAGCTTATTTAATACGTCAGTGGTTACAAGAGTTCCCGTACTTCACAACGGATGGAAAAATTACCTTCTGTCAAGCATGCAACAAGGAGGTAAGTACATTATAATGCTGGCTTGCAACGAATTATTGGCCGTGAATTGCTTGTCATCTTTGAGGCAAAAACCATCCACATCTTTTGTTTATACGAGCCATTTTATGGTAACTATAGAAGTGGTTATTCAAAATGTCCAGCAATCCAGCTGCGGACCTTCGTAGCTGTAAAGTAAATTTTATATTTTTGTCCCATTTCCATATTTATTAGATTATTTCCGTATTTTTAAGGTTAATTATTTCTTCATAATTTTTCTTTATAGGTTTCAAGTGATAAAAAATCCCACCTAACTCAGCACATCCAAGGAGTGCTACATAAGGCAAATGTTGAACGCAAATCTAAGATGAAACAAATGCTTTTAACAAAAACTTCTGAGGGATCCAGCAAGAAGAATCAGTTTTGTGCAGATTTGTGTCACGCAATTGTGGCAGCCAACATTCCATTCAGAACACTGGAAAATCCAACATTCAAGGAGTTCCTAGAACGATACTGCCATCAGTCGGTACCTTCCGAGTCAACGCTACGCAAGAATTACGTGCAACCCACGTACGATGACGCAATGCGCAGGATACGGGAGGACATTGGAGATTCACATATTTGGATATCGGTCGATGAAACCACTGATGCTCTTGGCAGATACATGGCCAACTTGGTTGTTGGGAAATTGGACCCAGATGCGCCATCCAGAGCCTACCTCATCTGCACGAAGCAACTTGCCAAAACAAACCAGGAAACAATAGCACACTTCGTGAACAACGGACTGAAAGTGCTGTATCCCAAAAATCTAGACGAAGAAAAAGTGCTGCTCCTATACACAGACGCTGCATCGTACATGGTTGCTGCCATGCAGTTGCTCAAGGTGTTCTATCCCTCCCTTGTGCATGTGACATGCCTTGCCCATGGTTTGAACCGCGTAGCAGAGCAAATAAGACTGGAATTCCCCAAGGTGAACAAATTGATCTCCACCGTGAAGAAGGTCTTCGTCAAGGCACCAACAAGAATACAGGCTTTTCGAGAAAAACTGCCCGATGTCCCTCTGCCACCTGAGCCTGTGCTCACCCGCTGGGGCACATGGCTGAAAGCAGCTGAATATTACAGCGAGCATATCCTTCATGTCAAGGAAGTTGTGACAAATCTAGCCGAGGATGCTGCCTGCGTCACTTCGGCAAAAATGTTGCTAGATGATCCCTCCATTCCCAAGGATTTGGCGTATATTAGATCCCACTATACATCCCTTGTGCAGATTATTGCTGAATTAGAGGGCTCAGGAAAACCCATCTACGAAAAAACTGCTATGCTGAATGAAGTGAAACAAAAAATAAAGGAAGCTCCAGGTGAAGTGGGGGAAAAAGTAAAAGCAAAACTAGAAAAGTTGCTACAAAAGAACTCAGGACTGCAGAGCCTATGTGCAGCAGCAGATATACTGGCAGGAAAATCCAGTGAAGTTGAGTGCAAAATTCCATTTCAACATGTACCCAAGTTGAAGTTCGCCCCCGTCACGTCAGTTGATGTCGAACGTTCTTTTTCTGCTTACAAAATGATATTAACTGACAAACGCCATAGTTTTGTGGTAGAAAACTTAGAAAAGGTGCTTGTTATTTATTGTGAGGCCAATTACGGGAAATTTGTGAAATAAACACAAAGAGGTGACAAATTCATTATGGGAATTTCGAATGAAACACTTTGTCAAACACTCTGCGTAGTACTTAAATATATACTTGAATAGTGTTTTCAGTCAGTATTACTATATGTAATGTAGATAGTATTTTCTCGGTAACGCATGGGATATTAACCATAAGAATAAGTTTCAATGCATAGTAGTAAAATATTTTTGTTCTTTGAAAACAAAAATCAATAAAGTTTCATTGACGGGCAATTTTTGCGCGCGTGCATGTTTCAGTCTTTTTTCGTGAATTAAAGTTGATAGTTGACAGAAATGATGTTGTGTTTTACTGGACATAGTTTTTGGAAGTAGTTTTTAGAGCCTATTTTACGTTTTATAAAGCCTAATTAAGGTACTTAAAGAGCCTATTTTAGTCGCCTAAAACTTAAATTTTTAGAACCTAAAAATCCGCGGTCTAGTGATAAGGAATTCGTCGTAATATAATTGTTTTCATTTTTTACATAAAAAACATACCCATAAGTGTGTGTGTGTGTGTGTGTGTATATATATATATATATATATATATATATATATATATATATATATATATATATATATATATATATTTATTCATTTATTCATAGTCTAATAGTTTGTTTCATTTCTTTTTCAGGGCCGAGCAGTGGAGAATTTATACAAATATAAACAAAAGGATTGTTTGACTTGTCATTGTTAATCTGAAATTATTTCTCCTGATTAAATAAATGCATATCTAACATTCTTTGTTTTCTTATTTATTTAATGCATATATACCAATAATAAATGTAAGGAAGCCGATAAATGACGCGAAAAAGTTTTTTAAAAAATCAATAAAAAGGGAGGAGGGGGCTACGCTCACTGCACTAGTAACAGCGCCATCTATCGGTTTCCTGTGGAACTATATCGATTCTAACCTTCAAACTATTGGCAGCGCTTCCTATGAGGGTTACTGGGAACTTAAAGGAAGAAGCAAACGAAATTTTCCTTGTGTTTCCCACCCCTGCTGAGACGTCGCCCGCGTCAAAAAGACGCGCATCTCAAATTTGACGCGCGAACATTTGCGCTGCGTTTATTGGAAAGAATATACAAAAATACCATAGGAAAGCTTATTTTATTCTTAATAAGGTTTGATTTTTTAATATTTTTAGAAAGAAAATGTAAAATTTTACTATCCGTAAAAACCAGCTACGCAACCAACTTTCGCGAAAGTAGTCATATATAATAATTCATAAACGAATAACTACTGGACAAAATCTTTCCAAATTTAAATCAGTGATGAACTAAGATATAATACAGGCAATTCAATAATTTTCTAAGCTCTATGTTAATCACAATGGTTTTAATTGGGTTACAACTTTAAAGAGAAACTCGACATTGGGGAAAAATGATAGAGGAATTCTGAAAACACTGTTGTAAAGAGAGACACAAAGAAAATATTTTGTAGCAATCAGATTTTGTTTTAACGTTTTTGTTTTATTAATTGTAATCAACACACAGTGCCGTATATGTTGCTTTCTGGGCGCTTTGCGATGTTGCCAAATGTCTCCTTTCTCTCCCTCACCGGTAGGCGGTCTCTAACCTTCGTCAGGGCCCGCACAAAAAACCCCTGATCTCCTCTTAAGTTTCGTCCTCACTGATTTCGTCGCTGCTGGAATCCTCATCGAGGTTGATAATTAAGGGTTCCGCGATACGGGTCTTGGTCAATAACAATAGCGGTTTCATGATCTTTCGCATTTAAAATCCTCCTAAAATACTCTTCAAAGTGTCGGAATGATAGTCACCATCTTTATTGTTTCCCTCGATCATGAGAATACAGTCATTCTCAGGCTGGAGAAACCCATCTTCACCCCCTATATGCAAAATAATTATTCTTTTTCCGGCACCGGAGGGAGTAATAAGGCCACATTTCCAGCAATTGGCCTCTTGAATTACACCTCGATCAAAGTCAATATCATTATTACTTTCATTCACATTTTCCTGCCAACCATATGATAGTGTGTGATTTGCTCCACAAAATGTTTCGTCCAAATACGTAATTTTCCATCCTCTTTGACGAGCTGACTTTGTTTCCCGAATAAATTTTTTGCACGTTGGTCCAGGATTCGGCGACTTTCAAAGCATACAGACTTCCTGTTGTATTTTTTAAAGCGAAAGCCAAGCATCTTCATCCAACGTAACAAAGTAGATTCACTTTCGTGTGGAAAATCTGATTTCAGTTCGATTAGAATATTAGACACTATAGGATATTCTTTTCTTAAGTAAAAACTATGCACTTTTCTTCGTAGCACTCCTTGAAACATTTCGTCTAATACAATTCGCGCTCTACCGCTGCTTTTTTTGGGAGAACTTCCCGAAGGACGCACATTTTCCTTGCACCCATTACTTACATTTCCTACAGTCCTTTCACTAACATTACAACACATTGCAGTATTTTTAACAACTTGATTAGGATCAAATTTAATCACACCATCTTTGACCATTTGAAATTATGTTCTAGCACTTTGAATGACATTTTTCTCATGTCCACGTAATTTTTGTTAATCGTAAAAGGCTCACTTTCTAAATAATTTTCTTGATCACTCGAGAAAAGACCGTATTTGTTACTGCTAATGTTTTCTATTCCTTGTAAAGATTGTCGCTTTCTTCGAGGCATAGCGAAAACACGAGGCACCAACTGGACTGAGATGAGACACTAAATGAACTAAGAAAACAATACAAGTACCTTCTTTATTACTCATTATATGAGTCATTAGCAACCTCCAATGAGAGAATAAACTCGAACCATAGCCTTCCAATGTTGGATAAAGCCATAAATCAATTGCAAAAATATACAACGCTTTCTGGGGAGTAATTTGAGCAATCCTCAATATCAGATCAGTTAAACTGTTTGCGAAAGAAAGAAATTTTAATTTGTTTGGCAGTTAAAAATTCCTAAAGTTTAAACAATTGAATAACTGTTTAGGTACTACGGGATGAGCTAGGAAGCTGAAATATTCAAATTACTTACAAAGTAGTAAATTTGCACAAATAAACTTTTCAATTTTACCATATATGAATTTTGGCGGCCGTTAAAAATTATTTAAATTTAAACAATTAGACAAATATTATTATACTTCTAGAAATGCTACAACTTAAAAATTTGGTTAAAGTGTGTAGCATTAGTACCCCATAATGGAGAGAGTGTAAAATGTTAAAAATTGCAACATTTGGGGATTGTTTTAAACTATTAATTTCACATGTGGGAAAAACGAAAATCGCTGCGGAGGTGAAATCCTTAGAATTAAAAGACTATTTGTAATGATGTAATGTCTTTCTGAAAAATGAATGTTTTTACAAGGTGAGATGAAATGCTTGCAGTATGCAAGCACCAACTACTGGTATGTTATATCCTCCTCTGTAAGAGTCGTCGATATATAATTATAACATATAACAGGAGGATACTAATGTTTAGGCACTTCCAGATAAGCTGGAGATTCGAAATTTTTTTCTTAGGTAGGATTTTGTGCAAAACCGACTAGAAAAAACGAAAATCTTGAAAAAGTGCAACAATGCGGCCGCTAAAAATTCGCAATTGTTTAAACAAATTTTCAAGGTTTATATATTTCCGACTATGCCACGGAGTTGAAATTTTTTTATAAGTAGAATTCTTAAAAAAACGAAATAGGGATTATACAAATTTTGATATTTTAATTTGTTTGTCAGTTAAAAATTCTTAAATTTTACACAAATAGATAGCTGTTTAGGTACTATGGGATGAGCTAGGAAGCTGAAATTTACAAATTATTTACAGTATAGTAAATTTGCACAAATTTACATTTCAATTTTACCATATATGTTTTGCGGCGGCCGTTAAAAATTATTTAAATTTAAACAATTAGACAAATATTATTTTATTTCTAGAAGTACTACAACTTTAAAATTTGGCTAAAATGTGTAGCATTAGAACCTTATAATGAAGAAAGTGTAAAATTTTTAAAATTGCGACATTTGGAGATTGTTTTAAACTATTATTCTTACATGTGGGAAAAACGAAAATCGCTGCAGAAATGAAATCTTTAGAATTAAAAGACTATTTGAAATGTTGAAATTTCTGTCTGAAAAATGAATGTTCTTTTAATGTGAGATGAAATGCTTGCAGTATGCAAGCACCAACTACTAGTATGTTATATCCTCCTCTGTAAGAGTCGTCGATATATAATGATTCATTATATATCGACGACTCTTACAGAGGAGGATATAACATATAACAGGAGGATACTAATGTTTAGGCACTTCCAGATGTGCTGGAGATTCGAAATTTTTTTCATAGGTAGGATTTTGTACAAAACCGACTAGAAAAAACGAAAATCATGAAAAAGCGCAACGATGCGGCCGCTAAAAATTCGCAATTGTTTAAAGAAATTTTCATGGTTTATGTATTTTCGCATGTGCTACGGAGTTGAAATTTTTTTTATAAGCAGAATTCTTAAAAAAACGAAATACGGAATATACAAATTTTGACATTTTAATTTGTTTGGCAGTTAAAAATTCTTAAAGTTTGAACAAATAGATAACTCTTTAGACATTACGGAATGAGCTATGGAGCTGAAATTTTCAAGTTATAAATAAACATTTCAATTTTACCATATATAAATTGCGGCGGCCGTTAAAAATTATTTAAATTTAAACAATTACAAAAATATTATTTTACTTCTAGGAGTGCTACAACTTTAAAATTTGGCTAAAATGTGTATCATCAGTACCCCATAATGAAGAATGTGTAAAATTTTTAAAATTGCAACATTTGGGGATTGTTTAAACTATTATTTTTACATGTGGGAAAAACGAAAATCGCTGCGGAGGTGAAATATTTTGAATTAAAAATATATGTGTAATGATGAAATATGAATAATGAATGTATTTTTATGTTGAGATGAAATGCTTGCAGTGTGCAAGCACCAACTACTAGTATATGTTATATCCTCCTCTGTAAGAGTCGTCGATATATAATGATAGCTCTGCCTGCCATGCGCTATCCTCTCCCCTCCGCTCCCTCTGCCGACCCCTTCCATGCACGCTTTCCCCTCCCTAACGTTACGCTTCGCGCAGGGTCACGATCAAGTGGCGAACAGCAGCTCGGACCTGTCTCGCGTTCGGCGGGGTTATTCTGTTTCCCAGTGTCACGTGATACGACAATGTAACAATGCCTTTAATCTGATGTTGCGTTTATTCCTCGTTGTTACATTGTCATATCGTGCGACACGGGAAAACGAGAATAACCCCGCAGTCCATCTCCAGACTGCAGAGGGTAAAGGTGAGAAGTGTGAACGTGAAAATTGTGAAAGTGCAATGCCTAAAGTATCAAGTTCGAAAGCTTATTTAATACGTCAGTGGTTACAAGAGTTCCCGTACTTCACAACGGATGGAAAAATTACCTTCTGTCAAGCATGCAACAAGGAGGTAAGTACATTATAATGCTGGCTTGCAACGAATTATTGGCCGTGAATTGCTTGTCATCTTTGAGGCAAAAACCATCCACATCTTTTGTTTATACGAGCCATTTTATGGTAACTATAGAAGTGGTTATTCAAAATGTCCAGCAATCCAGCTGCGGACCTTCGTAGCTGTAAAGTAAATTTTATATTTTTGTCCCATTTCCATATTTATTAGATTATTTCCGTATTTTTAAGGTTAATTATTTCTTCATAATTTTTCTTTATAGGTTTCAAGTGATAAAAAATCCCACCTAACTCAGCACATCCAAGGAGTGCTACATAAGGCAAATGTTGAACGCAAATCTAAGATGAAACAAATGCTTTTAACAAAAACTTCTGAGGGATCCAGCAAGAAGAATCAGTTTTATGCAGATTTGTGTCACGCAATTGTGGCAGCCAACATTCCATTCAGAACACTGGAAAATCCAACATTCAAGGAGTTCCTAGAACGATACTGCCATCAGTCGGTACCTTCCGAGTCAACGCTACGCAAGAATTACGTGCAACCCACGTACGATGACGCAATGCGCAGGATACGGGAGGACATTGGAGATTCACATATTTGGATATCGGTCGATGAAACCACTGATGCTCTTGGCAGATACATGGCCAACTTGGTTGTTGGGAAATTGGACCCAGATGCGCCATCCAGAGCCTACCTCATCTGCACGAAGCAACTTGCCAAAACAAACCAGGAAACAATAGCACACTTCGTGAACAACGGACTGAAAGTGCTGTATCCCAAAAATCTAGACGAAGAGAAAGTGCTGCTCCTATACACAGACGCTGCATCGTACATGGTTGCTGCCATGCAGTTGCTCAAGGTGTTCTATCCCTCCCTTGTGCATGTGACATGCCTTGCCCATGGTTTGAACCGCGTAGCAGAGCAAATAAGACTGGAATTCCCCAAGGTGAACAAATTGATCTCCACCGTGAAGAAGGTCTTCGTCAAGGCACCAACAAGAATACAGGCTTTTCGAGAAAAACTGCCCGATGTCCCTCTGCCACCTGAGCCTGTGCTCACCCGCTGGGGCACATGGCTGAAAGCAGCTGAATATTACAGCGAGCATATCCTTCATGTCAAGGAAGTTGTGACAAATCTAGCCGAGGATGCTGCCTGCGTCACTTCGGCAAAAATGTTGCTAGATGATCCCTCCATTCCCAAGGATTTGGCGTATATTAGATCCCACTATACATCCCTTGTGCAGATTATTGCTGAATTAGAGGGCTCAGGAAAACCCATCTACGAAAAAACTGCTATGCTGAATGAAGTGAAACAAAAAATAAAGGAAGCTCCAGGTGAAGTGGGGGAAAAAGTAAAAGCAAAACTAGAAAAGTTGCTACAAAAGAACTCAGGACTGCAGAGCCTATGTGCAGCAGCAGATATACTGGCAGGAAAATCCAGTGAAGTTGAGTGCAAAATTCCATTTCAACATGTACCCAAGTTGAAGTTCGCCCCCGTCACGTCAGTTGATGTCGAACGTTCTTTTTCTGCTTACAAAATGATATTAACTGACAAACGCCATAGTTTTGTGGTAGAAAACTTAGAAAAGGTGCTTGTTATTTATTGTGAGGCCAATTACGGGAAATTTGTGAAATAAACACAAAGAGGTGACAAATTCATTATGGGAATTTCGAATGAAACACTTTGTCAAACACTCTGCGTAGTACTTAAATATATACTTGAATAGTGTTTTCAGTCAGTATTACTATATGTAATGTAGATAGTATTTTCTCGGTAACGCATGGGATATTAACCATAAGAATAAGTTTCAATGCATAGTAGTAAAATATTTTTGTTCTTTGAAAACACAAATCAATAAAGTTTCATTGACGGGCAATTTTTGCGTGCGTGCATGTTTCAGTCTTTTTTCGTGAATTAAAGTTGATAGTTGACAGAAATGATGTTGTGTTTTACTGGACATAGTTTTTGGAAGTAGTTTTTAGAGCCTATTTTACGTTTTATAAAGCCTAATTAAGGTACTTAAAGAGCCTATTTTAGTCGCCTAAAACTTAAATTTTTAGAACCTAAAAATCCGCGGTCTAGTGATAAGGAATTCGTCGTAATATAATTGTTTTCATTTTTTACATAAAAAACATACCCATAAGTGTGTGTGTGTGTGTGTGTGTGTGTATATATATATATATATATATAATATATTTATTCATTTATTCATAGTCTAATAGTTTGTTTCATTTCTTTTTCAGGGCCGAGCAGTGGAGAATTTATACAAATATAAACAAAAGGATTGTTTGACTTGTCATTGTTAATCTGAAATTATTTCTCCTGATTAAATAAATGCATATCTAACATTCTTTGTTTTCTTATTTATTTAATGCATATATACCAGTAATAAATGTAAGGAAGCCGATAAATGACGCGAAAAAGTTTTTTAAAAAATCAATAAAAAGGGAGGAGGGGGCTACGCTCACTGCACTAGTAACAGCGCCATCTATCGGTTTCCTGTGGAACTATATCGATTCTAACCTTCAAACTATTGGCAGCGCTTCCTATGAGGGTTACTGGGAACTTAAAGGAAGAAGCAAACGAAATTTTCCTTGTGTTTCCCACCCCTGCTGAGACGTCGCCCGCGTCAAAAAGACGCGCATCTCAAATTTGACGCGCGAACATTTGCGCTGCGTTTATTGGAAAGAATATACAAAAATACCATAGGAAAGCTTATTTTATTCTTAATAAGGTTTGATTTTTTAATATTTTTAGAAAGAAAATGTAAAATTTTACTATCCGTAAAAACCAGCTACGCAACCAACTTTCGCGAAAGTAGTCATATATAATAATTCATAAACGAATAACTACTGGACAAAATCTTTCCAAATTTAAATCAGTGATGAACTAAGATATAATACAGGCAATTCAATAATTTTCTAAGCTCTATGTTAATCACAATGGTTTTAATTGGGTTACAACTTTAAAGAGAAACTCGACATTGGGGAAAAATGATAGAGGAATTCTGAAAACACTGTTGTAAAGAGAGACACAAAGAAAATATTTTGTAGCAATCAGATTTTGTTTTAACGTTTTTGTTTTATTAATTGTAATCAACACACAGTGCCGTATATGTTGCTTTCTGGGCGCTTTGCGATGTTGCCAAATGTCTCCTTTCTCTCCCTCACCGGTAGGCGGTCTCTAACCTTCGTCAGGGCCCGCACAAAAAACCCCTGATCTCCTCTTAAGTTTCGTCCTCACTGATTTCGTCGCTGCTGGAATCCTCATCGAGGTTGATAATTAAGGGTTCCGCGATACGGGTCTTGGTCAATAACAATAGCGGTTTCATGATCTTTCGCATTTAAAATCCTCCTAAAATACTCTTCAAAGTGTCGGAATGATAGTCACCATCTTTATTGTTTCCCTCGATCATGAGAATACAGTCATTCTCAGGCTGGAGAAACCCATCTTCACCCCCTATATGCAAAATAATTATTCTTTTTCCGGCACCGGAGGGAGTAATAAGGCCACATTTCCAGCAATTGGCCTCTTGAATTACACCTCGATCAAAGTCAATATCATTATTACTTTCATTCACATTTTCCTGCCAACCATATGATAGTGTGTGATTTGCTCCACAAAATGTTTCGTCCAAATACGTAATTTTCCATCCTCTTTGACGAGCTGACTTTGTTTCCCGAATAAATTTTTTGCACGTTGGTCCAGGATTCGGCGACTTTCAAAGCATACAGGCTTCCTGTTGTATTTTTTAAAGCGAAAGCCAAGCATCTTCATCCAACGTAACAAAGTAGATTCACTTTCGTGTGGAAAATCTGATTTCAGTTCGATTAGAATATTAGACACTATAGGATATTCTTTTCTTAAGTAAAAACTATGCACTTTTCTTCGTAGCACTCCTTGAAACATTTCGTCTAATACAATTCGCGCTCTACCGCTGCTTTTTTTGGGAGAACTTCCCGAAGGACGCACATTTTCCTTGCACCCATTACTTACATTTCCTACAGTCCTTTCACTAACATTACAACACATTGCAGTATTTTTAACAACTTGATTAGGATCAAATTTAATCACACCATCTTTGACCATTTGAAATTATGTTCTAGCACTTTGAATGACATTTTTCTCATGTCCACGTAATTTTTGTTAATCGTAAAAGGCTCACTTTCTAAATAATTTTCTTGATCACTCGAGAAAAGACCGTATTTGTTACTGCTAATGTTTTCTATTCCTTGTAAAGATTGTCGCTTTCTTCGAGGCATAGCGAAAACACGAGGCACCAACTGGACTGAGATGAGACACTAAATGAACTAAGAAAACAATACAAGTACCTTCTTTATTACTCATTATATGAGTCATTAGCAACCTCCAATGAGAGAATAAACTCGAACCATAGCCTTCCAATGTTGGATAAAGCCATAAATCAATTGCAAAAATATACAACGCTTTCTGGGGAGTAATTTGAGCAATCCTCAATATCAGATCAGTTAAACTGTTTGCGAAAGAAAGAAATTTTAATTTGTTTGGCAGTTAAAAATTCCTAAAGTTTAAACAATTGAATAACTGTTTAGGTACTACGGGATGAGCTAGGAAGCTGAAATATTCAAATTACTTACAAAGTAGTAAATTTGCACAAATAAACTTTTCAATTTTACCATATATGAATTTTGGCGGCCGTTAAAAATTATTTAAATTTAAACAATTAGAAAAATATTATTATACTTCTAGAAATGCTACAACTTAAAAATTTGGTTAAAGTGTGTAGCATTAGTACCCCATAATGGAGAGAGTGTAAAATGTTAAAAATTTCAACATTTGGGGATTGTTTTAAACTATTAATTTCACATGTGGGAAAAACGAAAATCGCTGCGGAGGTGAAATCCTTAGAATTAAAAGACTATTTGTAATGATGTAATGTCTTTCTGAAAAATGAATGTTTTTACAAGGTGAGATGAAATGCTTGCAGTATGCAAGCACCAACTACTAGTATGTTATATCCTCCTCTGTAAGAGTCGTCGATATATAATTATAACATATAACAGGAGGATACTAATGTTTAGGCACTTCCAGATAAGCTGGAGATTCGAAATTTTTTTCTTAGGTAGGATTTTGTGCAAAACCGACTAGAAAAAACGAAAATCTTGAAAAAGTGCAACAATGCGGCCGCTAAAAATTCGCAATTGTTTAAACAAATTTTCAAGGTTTATATATTTCCGACTATGCCACGGAGTTGAAATTTTTTTATAAGTAGAATTCTTAAAAAAACGAAATAGGGATTATACAAATTTTGATATTTTAATTTGTTTGTCAGTTAAAAATTCTTAAATTTTACACAAATAGATAGCTGTTTAGGTACTATGGGATGAGCTAGGAAGCTGAAATTTACAAATTATTTACAGTATAGTAAATTTGCACAAATTTACATTTCAATTTTACCATATATGTTTTGCGGCGGCCGTTAAAAATTATTTAAATTTAAACAATTAGACAAATATTATTTTATTTCTAGAAGTACTACAACTTTAAAATTTGGCTAAAATGTGTAGCATTAGAACCTTATAATGAAGAAAGTGTAAAATTTTTAAAATTGCGACATTTGGAGATTGTTATAAACTATTATTCTTACATGTGGGAAAAACGAAAATCGCTGCAGAAATGAAATCTTTAGAATTAAAAGACTATTTGAAATGTTGAAATTTCTGTCTGAAAAATGAATGTTCTTTTAATGTGAGATGAAATGCTTGCAGTATGCAAGCACCAACTACTAGTATGTTATATC
This sequence comes from Tanypteryx hageni, assembly GCA_028673005.1. Lineage (NCBI taxonomy): Eukaryota > Metazoa > Arthropoda > Insecta > Odonata > Petaluridae > Tanypteryx > Tanypteryx hageni. Next base: position 9,310,983 of record CM054114.1, read on the forward strand.
CTCCTCTGTAAGAGTCGTCGATATATAATGATTCATTATATATCGACGACTCTTACAGAGGAGGATATAACATATAACAGGAGGATACTAATGTTTAGGCACTTCCAGATGTGCTGGAGATTCGAAATTTTTTTCATAGGTAGGATTTTGTACAAAACCGACTAGAAAAAACGAAAATCATGAAAAAGCGCAACGATGCGGCCGCTAAAAATTCGCAATTGTTTAAAGAAATTTTCATGGTTTATGTATTTTCGCATGTGCTACGGAGTTGAAATTTTTTTTATAAGCAGAATTCTTAAAAAAACGAAATACGGAATATACAAATTTTGACATTTTAATTTGTTTGGCAGTTAAAAATTCTTAAAGTTTGAACAAATAGATAACTCTTTAGACATTACGGAATGAGCTATGGAGCTGAAATTTTCAAGTTATAAATAAACATTTCAATTTTACCATATATAAATTGCGGCGGCCGTTAAAAATTATTTAAATTTAAACAATTACAAAAATATTATTTTACTTCTAGGAGTGCTACAACTTTAAAATTTGGCTAAAATGTGTATCATCAGTACCCCATAATGAAGAATGTGTAAAATTTTTAAAATTGCAACATTTGGGGATTGTTTAAACTATTATTTTTACATGTGGGAAAAACGAAAATCGCTGCGGAGGTGAAATATTTTGAATTAAAAATATATGTGTAATGATGAAATATGAATAATGAATGTATTTTTATGTTGAGATGAAATGCTTGCAGTATGCAAGCACCAACTACTAGTATATGTTATATCCTCCTCTGTAAGAGTCGTCGATATATAATGATAGCTCTGCCTGCCATGCGCTATCCTCTCCCCTCCGCTCCCTCTGCCGACCCCTTCCATGCACGCTTTCCCCTCCCTAACGTTACGCTTCGCTCAGGGGCGCAGGCGCGTAGGCGAGTGCCACGGTGCCATCAAGTTCTGCGATGCCTAAATATAAATAACTTTCACCGCCGACTGTGCGGTGAGAGCTAAAGTGAGCGAAAAAGGAACTAATAGTAAGTGAACGGCTGGTCCATGGAAGATGGAGACTAGAAATTGCTAGTAAGCGCAGCTTCGACCTTTTTCCAAATACTTATAGGTGTCTCCGGTGGTCGCGCCTGCAGCGATCCTATCGGTCAACTGGTTTGATGAAAAACCCCTTCCCCACTCCTTATTCAACCCATCCCAGTCCACCCAAGTCCACCAGGGGACTGGCACCGGGGTCACCACAATCTGTTAGTTATACCTTTGAAGAAATACTAGGTCTGCAGTGATTATTTTACTGATGAAGATTTCTGTAGCGGATTCCCTCGGCTTCTTCTAAAAGCAAATGTCGTTCCTAGTGCTTTTGAAAGTAGGAAAACAAATGTGAGTATTATATATCATCTATATATTGACGCTTCTTATCTATTAAATATTGACGCTTCTTATCTATTAAATACTGACGCTTCTTACTTATGAGATAAGATACAATCTATTATATATAGGCGCTTGTATCGATATGATGTGAGGATACTAATATTTAGGCACTTCTAGATGAGCTACAGACTAATTTTTTTTTGGTAGGACTATGTGCAAAACTGACAAAAAAAATCGGAAATCTCAAAAAAGTTTAACAATACGGCCGCTAAAAAGTCAATTGTTTAAACAAAATTTTAATGTTTATGTATTTCTGAATGTGCTACGAAGGTGAAATTTTTTGTAAAGCTAGAATTCGTGAAGTAACCGAGTAGGGATTATAGAAATACTGATATGTTAACTGATTTGGCTGTTAAAAATTCTTATAGCTTAAAGAAATAGCTAAATGTTGAGGTACTTAGAGACGAGCTAGGGAGCTGAAACTTTTCCCTTATTTAGAGTTTAGTGCAAATGCACAAATACACATTTGAAAATATCCATGAAGTTCTTATTGCCGCCAATAATTTTTTTTTTAAATTTAAAATGTTAGATAAATATTTCACTTCCAGATGTGCTACAACTGTAACATTTGGCATAAGTGTGTGGTATTAGTACGCCACAACGGAAAAAGTATAGTATTCTTCAAATTGCAAAACTTGAGGGATTGCTTGTATTACAATATTGTTCCGTAAGGAAATAACGAAAATCGTCGCAGAGGTGAACACTTTTGAATTAAAAAAAGATTTCCAATAATAAAATGTCTGAAAAATTAATACCTGTGTATTTAATCATATATGTTGTGTGTACCTATATGGTACTAATTTCTCAAATCTTATTAACTTACGCATCTATAACTTACGTTCAATTTTTTGTAGATGGACTTAGGACAGCAGAGGCTGGGTTAAACCCCTCCAAGGATGGTGTATCTGGTTCTTTATTATAGCATTGATACTTATAAAGTTTCAATTATAAAATATGTTAATACATAAAAATACTTTTTGTAAATTGGTATCCTATATTAGTAGCAACAACTCTTCTAAGCTAATAAAGGTGAAATACTCCTTTAGCCAAACAATTAGAGGGTTACAACACCCAATGCATTTCGACCACAAGGTGGGCATCGTCAGGGGTAAAACCTGTTTCAACAGTGACTGGGAGTGACGATGCCCACCTTGTGGGCGAAATGCATTGGGTGTTGTAACCCTCTAATTGTTTGGCTAAAGGAGTATTTCACCTTTATTAATCTTAGCCAAAGTTATTGAGCTACCTTCAATCTTCTAAGCTAGTTAAATATGTATGTTATTTACAATTATTTATGTATTTTTATAAATGTTTTGATTGTAATTAAAAAATCCATGCTCCTAGTTGTTTTGTTTTAATATGGGCAAATCCTAAACCTCTATATTAAGTACGTAATGAACTTGTAAATTCAAATGTACCGCTAAAGCCTTTTCTGCAGCTTGGGTTTAAAGTGCTCCGGTTGGCCGCTCGATCGCACTGTCACAAATCCATTACCATTGGCATTTATGGGAGCTGCGCAACCTATTCTTCCATGGCTGGATGGCTGCGAGAGCGTTGTCCAGAGTCATCTTGAGAGCGAATGATACGTGAACGACTAATATTCATAGCGTTGATGGCTGCGTGAACGATTCGTTCGCGAAGTGAGAGTTACTTGTTCACGGATTTGGAAAGTGAGTCGTTCATCATTAGCATGCAGCGTTCCTGTCGTTCAACCGGACTGATGAAAATGTTATTCCCGCCTTCCGCACTCATTCAACCCGTCCCAGTTACTCGGTAACCGTGTGAGTTGTGAGGTTTTTATTGCGTAGTCGCCGGTAGTGGAGTAGTTTGCTGTTCGTGTGTTAAGTGTTTGCTGTTCATGTGTTAAGTGTTTGCTGTTCATGTGTTAAGTGTTTGCTGTTAAACCGTTCAAATTAAATATGGCACGGAAAACTTATTGTGCTGCATATTGGTGCAACAATTTTAATGGCTGCAGGATAGATAGGAAGATATCATTTTTCGGATTTCCAAAGGATATTTCGAGGTGAGTTTTAAAAAAGGTATACTACATAACATGGAATGCTAGCGGTAAGCAGAGAATTATGTTTTTATTAGTAGTTCTGGTGGCTAATTCTGCTTCGTAATTTAGGGCAAAAGAATGGGCAAAATTTTGCTTGAGGGAAGATTTGCTCACGAGAGATATTAACTACTTGAAGAAATACAAGGTCTGCAGTGATCATTTTACTGATGAAGATTACTACAGCAGATTCCCTCGGCCTCTGCTAAAAGCGAATGCCGTTCCTAGTGTTTTTCAAGGTATGAAAACAAATTGAAATATTATATATAGTATGTTATGAAAACTATGTATAATATATTAGGTCAGGGGCTTTCAATCTTCATCAGGCTACGGTCGCCTACTGGAAGATCTGAAATCCCCCGTTAGAAGAAAGGAGAGACGTGGGAGAGTTTAGAGAGAGTTGTTCGGTGGGATAAATATATATCGTAATACCTGTGTATTTAATCATACATATTATGTGTACCTATATAGTACTGATTTCTCACATCTTATTAACTTATGCAGTTATAACTTACTTTCTATTTTGTGTAGATGAGCTGAAGAAATCGGAGGCTGATTCAAATTCTTCCAAGGCTCACTCAACCAACAACCTTTGTAAGTTATAGAAACTAGTGTTTTTTTATGCTAGTGCGTTTAATCGGCCATCTGTTGTGAACTTATATACTGATTTTACGAATCTCGTTAAATTAATCCTATTATTACCTATTTTTTGTAGATGAGCTGAGTGATTCGGAGGCAGATTTAAATTCTTTCAAGGCTCACTTAACCAACAACCTTGGTAAGTTATAGAAAATAATGTTTTTTTATGCTAGTGCATTTAATCGTCCAGCTGTTGTGAACTTATATACTGATTTTACGAATCTCATTAACTTAATACTATTATAACCTTCTATTTTTTGTAGATGAGCTGAGGGATTCAGAGACTGATTTGAAACCCTCCAAGGCTCACTCAACCAACAACCTTGGTAAGTTTCAGGAAATGATGTTTTTTATTCTAATGCATTTAAACATGCATCTTTTGTGAACTTACATACTGATTTTTACAAATCTTAACTTAATACTGAAATCACATTTATTTTTCTAGATGAATTACCGGAAGCAAAACCTGATTTGAGTTGCTCCCTTGGCCTTGGTAAGTTTAATCAAATTTGAGCATTTATGAAATATATCATTGTTAGCCTGCATTGCTGTCTGTGTGTCCCCCACTAACATCTTCATGAATTGACCGATTTCCATTCAACTTGGTTTAAGGCTAGTGCTCTCTGGGACTACCTCCGGGCCATAGTTTATATTCCAAATTTACAGGTCCCGAGTCTGATTCTAGTTGAATTCTTTCCTTATTTGATTTACATGGTTAATCGAAAATCTGTCGTGCAGGAGTTTTTTCTTTTGCATTTTAAAATATTTTAGAATGATGATATCGGTGTGGGATTTGTAGGTACTGTTGTAAGGGGGAAAAGTAAAGATTCTTATTCTTATCACACAATTTTGATATTCAATCATATTTTTTTGAATTTCTCTCATAAGCTTTTGTTTCAGCTTTTTGAAAGCCATTGTTAGTTTCTCATATACGTAGTATATTGAGCAAGTATTGTAATCGTGAAAAATTCGACTTTGAGATTTTGATGGAAATACATGTTTTAGGTGTCCCTGAGTCCATAAAAGTTGTTTTCACCATGTCGTCTGTCTGTCGGTCTATTCACATACATAAAATTGAATGATATCTCGTATTTTGCAATATATCATCTTTTGCCGACCCTTTTTTCATAAAAATGATATTGCACAATAATAAAGGGTAGTTTATTCTCGGCGATTTATAGAAAAATTTGATTTATTCAAAAATGGCTCTAAGGAATTTGATTAAAATCAATTGTAGAGCCTGATGTCAAAATAATACTATGTAAGCCATATATCTCTTAAAATCACTATATGGCGGCCAGGCACATTACAATGTACACTAAGCTGCCTTACGTAGGCCCTATGATGTCACGCCTCTGCTGTAATCCACTCAGAATCTTATTACAGCCTAAACAGTTATACTAAATCGAATGATATCTTGTATTTGTGGTTGTCATCATTCCTAATACACACACTGAAGAGATGAACGATATTGCGCAACAATTAAGGGTACTTTATTCTAGGATATTTTGAAACAATTCGATTTACTCAAAAATGACTACAAGGATTTTGATTAAACTCCATCCAATTGTACAGCCTTATGTCACAAATAATACTAACTGAGCCATATGTCCCAAAAAATTACTAAATATCGACCAGTGGCATTAAAATATACGGTAAACTATGGTTAACTTTGATTTATAAGCATTTTTCTTTTGTAAGTGTGCACAGTCGACCAAACATATATGAGAAAGTTTGTGCAATGTATATTGTGCCGTTTATTTCAATTTGTTGCTACGGTGATGATTATTGCCGAACTTGGCTGTAGTTTTTCATTGGTTTTCTTAATGTATCTCTTGGTTGGTCTGTCCTTATTTTTTTAAATGATTCTTCTTCTTGTGTAATTCTTACAACATCTTTGGAGAGGGTTTTTTTGTTTTTTGGTTTTGTTGGTCTTGAATTGGTTTTTTCTTTTTGTTTTCTACTACTCATATATGATAATTGGTTAATTTTGAAGGTGGTATTTTTATATTAAAATTGTATTGAAAGGAAAATAGGTGGATTATTTCTTTCAAGAACTACTTGTTGTGCAGCTGAAGTGAGTTGTTTTCTTTGCTTGCCAAGGTAATAATTTGCATTTATTGCCTCTCTTTCAAATGAAGCTAATGGATGCATGTCCTCTCAAAGAAGCAATGGTATGACATTGTCAAGGATCAAGACATATGGGAGACCCATTTCATGTCTTCCTGAGAACGTACTGAACTTTGCAAGCCTTAAGAGAGAACGTCAGCCCGGATACATAGAAACGCCTCCAGACATAGAAGTCCTGAAACTTCTGTACCACATGAGGGACCTGAAGGAGAACAAATGCATCACAAGGAGGGACCTTAATGAAATTGAGACTTTGCTAGACTTGGCCTCTGATTGGACGACACTGCCTGCCCACACAAAGAACCTATTATATAACCGCCTTCGCCTATTGGGGGTAGTTGCTGTGCATGGCTGGACTAATGCGGTACGCCGCCTCGGCCCTCCCTGAACAACATTCTTAACCTGCCTGCAGACTTGATTCCTGCGCAGCCCCAGCCAATAGTCATACAAAAGGTGGTTCTGAGCAATCAATGGCATGGATGCCATCCAGGCTGCAGCGGCTATCTAGTAAGAACCTAATCCGTGGAAGGACCTCGATGCTAGCCCAAGCAAGTCTCCCTGGGACTATACTGGTTGGATGGATATGTGCGATCAATGGCTGCGACCAAAGACTAGTCCCCTAATGCTGTGATGCTACAAGACCCAGCACCCAGCTGCATCGATTCCCGCAAATGAAAGACAGGTAAGTTGTATTTTATTATTTTGTCTTAGAGTAAATGTGTTGATTTAATTATTGCCATTTCCTCAACTCTTTTCTTTTGTTTGCCCTTTCTTATGACAGACGTGTTATTACTATAGCCTTCACATAATTCACGTTAGCAAAATAAATGTATTATGCTTCACTTTGTCCATTGATTGACCTTATGAAAATGTCAAGTAATACATAGACAAATGAATATGTATATACATATTTCACGTATAACTCCTTTCCCAATGCTTCCATGAGATATGTAAATAACTGTCAAAACATTTCATGTAAAACTGAGAATGGCTTAAACTGAAGAAAGGATCACACCATCATCATCATGCTTCTGTCCGAAGTCAGGTTTTAACTGAATCGCTGCCTCCATTTCTCTCTCCCTAGAAGCCTCTTTTATACATCTATAAGTATTATATCCCTGCTTTATATTCTCTAATATTCCTATTCATTTTCTCCCTCTTCCTCCCACTAATTTTTCCTTCTAAGATCGTCCTTTGTAAACACTGTCTTCTCAATATGTGCCATATCCAATTTGCTTTTCTTTTTCTGATTGTTTTTATTAGCATCCTTTCTTCTCCCACCATTTCTAATACTTCTTCATTTCTCTTCCTCTCTGTCCATTTTACTTTCATCATTCTCCTCCATACCCACATCTCAAAACTTTCTAAATATTTTTCCTCCTTTCTCCTTACCGTCCACGTCTCTGCACCATAAAGAGCTATGCTCCATATGTATCATTTTGCTAATTTCTTCCTTGTTTCTAAATTTATTTTCTTGCTTGTGAGAAGCTCCTTCTTCTCATTAAATGCTGCTTTTGCCATTGCAATCCTACTTCTGATGTCCTGTGTACTACTTCCATCCTGTGCTAAAATACTGCCGAGATATTTGAAACTACTTACTTGTTCCAATTTTAGGCCATTTACCATTATATTTAATTCTTTATGTTCCTTTGAAACCACCATGACTTTCGTTTTTTCTGCATTGATCTTCATTCCATATTGTTGGCCAACCTCCATTAGTCTGTCTGTCATCCTCTGAAGCTCTTTCTCGCCTTCTGCTATTAAGCCCTGATCATCTGCATATTTAATGGTGGTAATACTTTCACCTCCTATCTTAAATCCTTTCTCTTCCATCAACGCTTCTTCTGTTATTGTTTCTGCATAAATATTAAATATCGCAGGTGAAATAGGACCCCTGCCTCACTCTCCTCCCTATTGAAGTACTTTCTGTTTCTTCTCCTTCAGCCCTGACTCTAATCTTTTGATCAAAGTAAAGGTTTTTAAGCAGTCTTTAATCTTTCTAATCTATTCCTATTTTGTTTAAAATACCCAGCATTTTATCCCATTTCACTCGGTCAAAAGCTTTCTCCCAATCTACAAAACAAAAATACATACCTTTATTGACTTCTAGCACTCTTTCTATCATCATCCTCATACATCATATAGCATCTCTAGTCCCCCTTCCTCTTCTGAAACCAAACTGATTATCTTGCAGCTCCTTTTCTATTTTACATTCAATTCTTTTGGTTATTATTTTGATTAGAACTTTGGCTGTATGAGAAATTAAACTAATGGTTCTGTAATCCTTACAACATTTTGCATTGTTCTTTTCTCCAGTGGTACCATAACAACATCTAAAAAGTCTTCAGGCCATATGCCATTGTCATATACTTGGTTAAAAAATTTTTTAGTTGCTTAACTCCTTTCGACCCCAAAACCTTAAGAACGTCCACTGGTATATCATCACTCCCAGTAGCCTTCCTTCTTTTCATGTTATTAATTGCTCTTTTAACTTCAGACTCGAGAATACTTGGTCCTAGCTGATCTTCTTCCACATCCTCTTTTTCATTTAATTCAATATTTCCTGGCTTTCCTTCTTTGTCATACAGAACCTCAATGTATTCTTTCCAGACATTCTTTACATTGTCTGGCTTCGATACTATTTTACCACTTTTGTTCATGATTCCTTTACGTCCTACCTTTCTTGCCTTTTTCATGAATAGTTCCCTTGCTTTGCTATACATGAGGTCTGTTCTACAAATTATTTCACACTCGACAATCTCCTCGCATTTCTCATTTATCCACTGTTCTCTGGCTTTATCTGTTTCCCTTCTTAAAGCATTATTTAACTCCTTGTACTTTCTTTGGCCTTCTTCAGTGTTTATGTTCTTCCACTTTCTCCGCTCTTCTATTTTTTGCAGCATGGCTGCTGTGATCCAGGGTTTTTTGTTTCTTTCACCCGTTATCTTTCCTACCTTCTTTTCCATTACCTCTTTAACCTTTCAAGCGAGACTTTAATCTATGGCATTTAAATCGCTCAGCGTGACTTTTTTCGCAAGCACAAAATACTTTATGCATGCATTCACTTTAATATTTTTTGTACTTTAATTATCATTTCAAAAATTTCCAAAAAATTATGTCGTATTTAAAATTGTTCATTTTATATAATAAAAAATAAATACATTTATTTCAATCCAATTTCTACTATGTGCTGCTCCTCCGACGTTTAGTAGTTCAGCTGCGTCTGGTACACATACTTCTTTACCCGGTATATAAATTTTATGGAATTTATTTTTCAAATAATCACTGATAGGTAGAATTTTATACAATAGGATCTCTATTTACAATGTCTTTATCGGTATTATCTACAAAATGCAAAAATTTGCTCAGCAAATAAAATCTTTCTTCACTCATTACATTTGGAATAAATGACATTTCTAATATATGTTTTCTACTAAAATACATTCTGAGAGTTGGTTTTTGAATGATTCCCATCAACATTAGCAAAGCAAACCACTTTTTATAGCGCGATTTTTTAAAGACGTGATCTTATTTTTCTCGCGGGCAAGGAATTGTTCCGCGTAACGATTAGTTTCAACCACTATGAGGGCAATTAGATCATCAAAAAATAACTCAAAATATCTTAAGGGATCATCTGTTGATGAAACCTGCACTATTTGTTTTCCAACTAAATCACATGCAAAAGGCCGAGGAGGGTTAGCACTGTCGACATCTCCCCAAATATTCTCTTGAATATTCACAGGGGAGTGAGTTATTTCTTCCAATTCCTCTTCGGAACTGGAATCAATAGAGTATCCGTTCGAATCTTCAGAATATATATCTACACTACTTTCACTCTGTTTCTCCAAAACACTTCCCAATCCGCCAACTCACGAGAGCTACAAGCCATGGTGAACTAAATAGGGGTTCGGCTAAAGGACAGACCCAAGATGAAAAAAAAATAAAAAAAAGCCCGACGCAAACGCAGGCACTAAGCCTGAGGGGCCTGAGTAAGCACTGCTACGGCCAGGTCCAAGATAGAAAAAAAAATACTAACACGTAAACACAGACAACAAGGAACCACAGACGAAAGCAGACAGCATTGGCTTGCATATTCACTCTCTGAAAGCACATAAATCAGAGCCGTAGCGATAACAAAACTTAATGAAAATTTCGGACGCATACAGTGTGTCGCACACTCTTGAGGCATGGGAAAGAGAAGACGCAAACGTTAGGCTGGGGGGGTTAATGTTGCTATGGATGTATCTCCACTCATCTACATTCTTCCTATTTTCTTCAGCTTTCTCCCCCAACCTTTCCTCCAGCTCAATCATGATAACCTCCTTGTTCTTAAGGAGTTCCTCTAAGTTCCATTTCTTGTTAACTCTTAGGTTTCTCTTAACGCTCTTCAGTCTACATTGTGTATTTGCCACCAAAAGGTTGTGGTCGGAATCGATATCTGCCCCTGGTAGTTTTTTCACATTTTTAATGGTATATCTAAATCTTTCATTGACTAGTATGTAATCTATCTGGTATCGTCTCTGGTCTCCTGGGCTTCTCCATGTGTAAAGTCTCCACTGTTGATGCTCAAACCATGTATTAGTTACAATCAATCTATTTCTATGGCAGAATTCCGCAAGTTTCTCCCCTCTTTCATTTCTCCTCCCTAGTCCATATTTTCCCACTATGTTATCTTCCTGTCCCTCTCCGACTACACTGTTCCAGTCTCCCATTACTATGGTGGTGATCCTTCCTTTTCCCTCCTCCAATATCTCCATAATCTGTTCATACATTTCATCTACTTCGTCGTCGCCAGCATTAGTTGTTGGCTTATACACTTGAATTATAAGCATTTCCACTGGCTCCATCTGAAGTTTTACGGCTATTAATCTATCATTAACTGTCATTACCTTGCTAATTCTTTCAGCTATCTCTTTTCTCATTATAATCCCCACTCCCCTTTCCTTTTTCTATCCTCCCGAGTAAATAATCTTAAATTCGTCTGAATTTATCTCGCCTTCTCCTTCCCACCGAACTTCACTAAGACCTACTATACCTACATTATTCCTTCTCATTTCCCTTTTTAAGTTCTTTAGTTTACCCCCTGAATTCATAGTCCTAATATTCCATGTGCCTATTCTTAATTTCTCACTACTTGCTTTCTTATTAATGTTACATTTCCTCTGTGCATCCCCTAGGGTAGTCCTCACCTGGAGATCCGATTGGGGGACTGTTTTACCTCCGGAATATTTTACCCCAGAGAGATCCATAGAGGTATTTGCAGCTTTTCAGCCTATCATGGGAAATATAATGAGGTAGTTTCCCCTTGCTTTCCTCATCGCAGTTTCACAGAGTGATTACCCATCTCGCTTCATAGGTCTAAAATTCAGATCACGAAAGATGAAGACCAATTGCAGGCACTCCTACTTACTGTGGATAAACAAAGGAAGATGACAAACATGTGAAGCAGTTGTCAGTATCAACTTTGTAAAACATCCTTGTTTGATAAAAAACTCAATTTTTACTAATTTAATTGCTCCTTGTCCCTAGACATTCGAAACTAACACTACACGTGCGCCTTAACATGCCAAATGGTGGAACTTTCAAGGTGTTTTGCGAGTGGTAAATATTGACCTACAGAGCTGAAATTTTGCACACATAATTTTTTGGTGATTTGGAAAAACGTTAGGGGGATCGAATTTAACATTTAAAATTTTCGCATTTTTTTAACCACCCAAGTGTTTACAATTGGACATTGGGGTCAAAAATACCCCTTAAATATAACTTCTTGAATTTCGAATTTTTTCCAGAGGTTGTACTCAATGACCTATCTTCCTTTCAAATTTCAGCTCTGTAGCACTTCTAGAAGTACCTTAGGTTTTATATCTGTAAAGATAAAGATTTATAATGATTATATACATTATATCCTTATTTTGTCTGTCCATTGATCCATTGGGTGGTCTGTCTGCTGGAACACTATACAAATCCCCACAAGAGAGAGAATCCCTTTTTTTCAATTGCAAGCTTTTTTTATTCTGCAAAATTAAATTAGAAGTGATTGACGGGAACAGGAACTATTTTAAAGAAAAATAAACATTCTTATTGTCGATTTTTGCCTTTATTTTGAAATTGCTCAAGTTATACGTTTAAAACATATGTATTGGAAAATTTTAAGCTTTTTAACGATATGTGCCTTGCCGACCATGTCATTGTTAAACATAGAGATTGTATTGTCGTCCTTTAACTATATGCGTAAGGAAAGCGTACTCTAAATGCTTGAGTACATGAGAGAAGACACCCGAATTTTTTATAATATAAATCGTTTTTCATTAATTTCTTTTCAGTTAACTTCAGATTGAAATTTTTGGTAATTAACTATTTTTATGGTTATTTTCAGTTTTTTTTTTTGCAGTGTATCTTATAATTTACCAGAGTTATAAGTTCGCCTTGCATATATCAGTGGTTCCCAAACTTTCCTTCTGAGGTTCCCTTGCTTTGCATAGAACAGTCCGCGGCCCCCGTATAAAAGTGCCTTATTTACTAATTTCAAATATAACTACTTATGAACCTTAGTGGTGCTTATGAATTATACTTTCAAATTAATTGTATATTTTAAATTTAATGTGATATTTGCTTAGCACTTTATATAAACTAGTTGTAACTGACCAATATTTGCACCGAGTTTTTCCCACTAATTCATTGTAATTCATGGAATTTGTAATGATTGAAACAAGATCCTCCTAATTATACTTTATTAAAGACATTTTATTAGATCTTAAAATTAATTACAATGTAATACACAGTCCAACAAAAATAAAACATAGAACAGGTTAATTGTAAAAAAGTAGGCATTTAGAAGAGAAGCAAAAAGACAATTTAATGAGAGGGATGCGATGACATGTTCGTACATAACACTTCCATGTCAGGTATAATGTTCAAGATCGAAATTCGAAGATTTGCTTCTAATTGCTCATTAGAGAGAAGTGATCTGTGCTTGTTTTTGATTATTAGCAAATGTGAAAATGCAATCTCACATGAATAGGTTGATGCAAACGGCATTAAGATAGCTACAACATAGCTGGTGATTAAAGGATAGTCCTCTTGTCGCCTTAACCAAAATTCCACCAGCTCTTTTTCTTTGAACTACGCTCCAAGTGTAGAATTTGCTCTAATATTGATTAATTATTCCTGGACTGACCATGGCAAATGGTTGTATTTTAAAGTAGAAGCAAATGGAATTCTGATCCAGTTGTGATCTTTTTCTTTGTTCGGGTCTGGAAAATATTTGTGGAAATAAACTTTCATTCCCGCTTTGTGATTAAGTATAATTCTATAAACTTCTGGTGAAAGTGAAATATTGTTAGTAGTAAGGAATTCACTAAGAGATGGAAACATGTTGGTATGTCCTTCTTTAAATTCGTTCGACCATGTGGAAAGTTACAACTGTAGTCAGAACTTCATTCAATTCAATTCTAAATGTTTTTAAAAGCTAAATGTTCTCTATGTATCCTACAGTAAGTAAATTTTTCACTTGGGGCTACTTTTTTCACCTCTGCTTTTGCACATTTGCACCAGTCATGGCTGTTGCTCCATCAATGCAAACACCTAAGCATTTTGACCAATCAAGATTATTGTTGGAAAAAACTTAAAGAGACCTACAGAATAGCAAATCTACTAATTCGAAATCATATTAATATCTAACAAAAACCATCAACTGTGCATGGTTTGTGATGTCCGTTGATTCGTCCAACTGTACTGCTAATGATTTTCTACTTAGGATGCGAGATAACAATTGAGATTTTATATTTTCTCCCATGACTTCTATCCTCCTCATTACCATTTTATTAGAAAGAGGTATTGGCTTTAGAGATTCGCCAATGTTTTTGTCATGTAAAATTTCACACATTTTCATTGCTACAGGCAGTAAAAGTGACTCTCCTATTGCACATGGTTTCTTGTTATTCTTCTTATTAATAAAGACACCTCGAAAGATGCTCTTGCCAGTTTTTGATTTAGCTTAGTATATTCTGTAAGCATCCGCGATTGCCGTATTTGGCTTGATGATTTTTCTTTAAAGAATTCTATTGACTTTGGTATTCAGGGTGCATAGTTTGTAAATGTCGTATTAGTTTTCCTGGTCTCATACAATCATTGGAGAGTTCTTTATAGCAAATTATACACAGAGGCCTTTCTTATTGAAAAATACAGAAATAAATCCATATTTTAAGTAATCTGGATCATACTTGTGCAGTTTTTTCCTTTAAATAATTTCATTTGGTTTTTAATGACTTTTATTTTCGTAATCTTTTGTGATTGGCATTTGATTTGCTGATAAAGTGGAGGTACTTGATCTTACTATAGATTAAACTTGTAGAGATGATCTTGCGTTAGCATTTGCAAGGCTTGACAGTTGATTGGTTAATGAAGAGGAAGTACTTGTATTACCACTTGCAAATTCTTGCTTCTTTTCTTTGTTATTGACTTTAATTACCCAATTATACATTTTGAGGGGTCAAACTAAAAAATAAAGAATTTGCAATTAGCAAATTTCTAATTGTGAAAATATCTTGAAATTTTAGCACAAGAATATCCAATGACTGTTGTTATGTTATCTTTCATATACTACTATAAAAAATGAGAATAAAGAGAAAAACAAAAAGGTAGAACATACAAAATGAAAAACATGGAAGAGTAAAAATTCAAGTGTAAAATATCTGATGTATCCAACAAATAACTTTCTCCATAGAAAATAGGCCTAATCATAGTGTGTTGGCATGGTAGATTATTCAAAACTATGACTAAGTCAATTATTATTTACGATTTCTGCTACCAGGCCTTAGCGCCTTACCCCAAGAAAACTCAAATATCACCCGAATTATCATTTTTGCGGAATAAAGTTTCAAATAAATATTGTAGAAAACAATACTATCTACAATTATTATAACGACTATTGTTAACATACGTGAATTATGATGGAGATATTAGAGTAAATCGGAAAATTGGCAAGAATGAATCTCTGCCTTCGTTTGAGTGATAGTTGCCAAAACCTTTTCATAGCTTCGTTGCCTCAATAAAATGTTAAATATGAAATTTAGTATTGATCTGGTAACTTGTTTGTGAGTTAAAGTGACCACAAATATCCTGTCAAATATGCACACAACCCATGTATACAGTGCCGTAACTAGGGTATGGCGAAGGTGTCATTTGCCATAGGCGCCGCTTGCGAAAGGTGCCAAACGCTTCCACAAAAATGCCAAAAGTTTATTTTCCCATAAATAAATATTAATTTAATACTTAAATATTTAAGTTGTTGTTAATAAAAACACTAATATTCTTCATGAAATTGTAGCAAAAATCATATTCTACCTGCACAAGGTGTTTTCTTAAAATTTTGCCATAGATGCCTTATCTCCCAGTTACGCCTCTGCATGTATATTATATTGAAAACTGTCAAAACGTGTTTTGGTGACCTCCAGAAATCTATTTTTGCGTGAAAACAATACTTTCTCTATATTTACATGAATGGAGATAGTAAAAAGGAATAATTGTAATCCTCCGATGATTCATAAATGTCTTAGGGAAATTTATTGGCCTCATTCGAGCATTAGCTAAAAGTTTGTTTAGGGGAAAAGGTTTAATCTAACTGAAACTTACCACTTGGACCAAAGAACAGATTCAAATTTTTTTATATCCTCCAGTCAGGGTTTACTCAGCTTTATTTTATGAAACACAGTAAAAACCCAATGGAAGTGGATGTTCCAAACAAATTAAATATGAAAATTATTATTTTTAAGCTTAGCTTGAGATAAATAGTGAAATGTACTCTACCTTTAGTTTGAAGAAGATGTCTTGATTTGTTATATTGCACTATCAGTTGAAATCTTTATATTTTTGATGCAAATAAATTGTGTCTGCATAAAATAAAAATGCTTCCTGAATATATCAAAAGCGCAGTGCCTGCTGAACTAACATCAAAGTTGTAATAAACGCGATTCAATTATATCACTACAGTAAATGCTTTTCTGCAATTAATGCGCATTTAAATTCCAGTAACAATTGTATGAATTGTACATATTGTTGGTAAATTGGTCGAAAGCCTTAATTCGTATTTCACTTGAATTGAATATGGAACATATTATCTAATATTCAAGTTCATAATTTGACGGCCTCGGCAGAGGGGTGGCTAGCACGTCTGGCTCCCAATGCTAGGGTCGCGGGTTCGAATCCCGCCTTGGTCATGGTTGTATGTGATTGTCTTTGTTGTTATTTCAATATTGTTAAATCATTATTGATATTCAGTGTAATTGGCCTAGTGCTGTCTCTGAGTTCTTGCTAATAAATAAATAATTCATTGTTCATAAAATGCACAGTTTAAATAAGATACAGACTCAACATAGGTCTTGCCATATATTAGTTTTTGGCGAGTTTGATTGTATTCCCGCATGCTTTTCAGTTATAGCATTTTTGTATGAGACCGATTTTTCTTCAGCTCCCCAGAAAAAGCTTCCCGGCCCCTTAAAGAGCCGCAGCTCACACTGGCATATATGAATCACGCAAAAAACCATTCCTTGACATGCAGATCTTTTTCGTTTACATTTTAAAATATTTCAAGGATGAGGCATTTAACTTAGTTATGAAGAGAAGTATTTAAATCTCATATGTAAATCTCCAAACATTATGTTTTAATACGATTTTTGCAAGTTTCACGCATTTTATTTACCGTATTTTTCGATAGATAACGCCCACCTAATGTATAATGCGCACCTCGATATTTACCTCGTTCATTATAATGTATACATAACGCGCAGACGAAAGTTTTGATACTTAGATAAATTGGTTCTTTTGCGTTGGGTTAGGTTCCTGTTATTGTCGTTACAAATCAACAACAACAGCATATTAACGCAGATTCAGTATTGCAGATTCTTTTATCAAATTAATAACAATATTAGTTTTCGTTTAGACCAGATTTCCTTCAACAGCCAAAACTACTAACGCCTCCAGCGCCTGAATAATGTACTTCGTAGTCACAACATCTATACGTCTATTCCAAATACGTAGGAACCAGGGGGAGGGAACTCTTATGGGGCGATTTGGTTCTCGTCAGATACATCAAGTTCCGGCAGGCGTTCTTGAGCGCTGTCGTCACTCTACTTTGAATGGCAAGGCAGCCAATGAGTGAGCGCCAAGCCGAATTTGAAGTGATCATATGATCATGTTGAAACGGTTGAACTAGGTAACTGCGTAACTGTAAGTTTATCCGCCACTACGGGAAATCTTGGGAAAGAGTTATTTTTTAGTACAGGTAAGGATGTTTTGACTATAGAGGAGTATATGAATGAATGGTTAACAACTTCATATATGCTGGTGATACATGTGACTCTTTGTGTGTGTTAATTAAGTTATTTTCTGTACGTTGCAACGTTTCCACTAGCTTGCTAAAATGAATCAAGCAGAGAAGATAGTGCATGCACGTAAGTGCTACGCACTAAACTGCAAACATACGAGGGGAACGAGCGGAGATCTAAAGTTGAAATTACATTCGTTTCCTCGCACGGAATCTACGTAAGTACTATTAGCTATATTTGTAAAAATATTTTTGAAAGTCGACAAAATTATATGCAGTAATACCTCGATATACGAAGTAGAAGCGCTCCGTGAGTTGCTTTCGTGTATTGAAACAATATATCGATTAATTAATGTACTTCTGTATTTTATGACGTACAGTACTACATATTGTGTAATAATATTACGTACCGAGAAAAATAAAGAATGAGTTACGTTTCTTTTTGAGATTAATCTTACTATGGTTGTGTTTACGTATGTGAAATTATATCCAGATTGCAATTTGGAACACACGAACCTTGTTCTACCGCCCAACTCAGCTTAGTTGTTATTTTTGATCCTTTAATAAGTGGCTGAGAACGTTCTCTCGGATGTGTTTGTTTATTCCTAGAAAAGGCTGTGGCCTTATATCTATTGCATAATAAGTATAGCCAATTTGACATCCTATACATATATGTATATGTCCTGGGATGAATAAAAATTATTATTGTTATGGGATTGCAATTTTTAACTTGAAACCTCTCGTTTCGAGATACGGCGAGAGTATCGTGGACTACCTGTAGTAAAAAGGTCACTTATTTAGTGTACAGATTATTCGCATATCGAGTTATTACTGTAGTTAGATATGTATCTCAGCATTTTCAACTTTAATAATAGTAACCATTTAACGAGATACTTCACTATGGCTTGTTTTCATGTGATGCATATCTTCACTTTAGGCTCTTTAGGAGAAAAGTTGTATTTGATGCATATGTTGAAGTGTTAATAATTCTGTAATGTTATCATTCCAGGTGCCGAGAATGGGTTGCAAGGGCAGGGAACCCCGCTTTATTTGATAGGCCCATTATGTCACTGAACAAAGGGGCATATTTGTGTGCGAAAGACATTTCAGATGCTAGTGTTAGTTGTCGCATTCTAAAAGCCTTACTTCAAGATAGTAATTGTTCCACATGTCTATCTCAAAATTATTCTTTCGTCTGTTACAAACATTCTACTGTAATATTTTTTCAATGTGTGCATGTTTCCTATATTTATTGAACAATAATTGATCTATGTGGTTCAATTCCATTTCATATCTGTTATATGTACAATATTTCTTCTGCAATAAAACTATTTAAAGTTAAATTGTTCTTCTTTCTATTCTCACCCATTACTCCTCTGGTTACGTTATTCGTAAAAAGGTTTGATTTGCTAAATAAATAAATTAGCGTCATTTATTGAAAAATAATGAATCAAATTAAATTGGTGTAAGATTTTTTAAAAGTGCGCTCGCCGTCTGTACGAAGCTGTCATTGGCTGCTGAAATTCGTCTGCTAGCTGCCTGTTCTCCGCTTCGATTGGCTGCAAAAATGACGTCATACGTCACAACGCAACAGCAGCGCCAGCTTCGGTGCCTGCAGAAACTTTTTGTACTAGCCAGCGAAGACCATGATTTTAACATGGGAGTTCGCTCCTCCTGTAGGAACATTGTAGTCTGCCCCACCAGGTTGGGTTAGTTAGTTAGTTAGTATTTTCGTAAAAGAATTTCAACAAAAAATTAATTTAAACATCCAATACACCAAGAAAATTAACAAAAAACTAAGTTTTATAAAATACATGATGCTATGACAACGCAGTCCATTATTGGGTCGCTAGAGGCATTTCTAGTTCTCAGTTCTGACTAGAAAAAGCGGTATTCCTTCTTTTATTTATTTATTGTTTTATTAAAGCACAAGGGAATGCAACGGTGTCCGAAGATAACGATATTCTAAATGATGATGTATCTTCTGAAATCTAGGTCCAAGATGTACCGAAAGAAATCTTCAACGCAATTGACACTTTCATGATCGAGTCTGGTGACGAATTTTATGGATTTGAATAATTTAATGTAATTATCTTTAATAAATCTTAGTAAATAGTTTTACCTTATTCCAGAGTTTTATCATCACATGTGATTTAACTTACAAAAATTGTCGAGTTTCCCATTGATACCTAAGTCCCGGTCTTTTTGTTATTTGTCGTATTTAGAGCTTGACTGCTTTATAATAAAGGAGCATTTCATGAATTCGTTCATTTAATATGAAAATATTTTACTATTTAAACTTTTAATTACAATTTGGCTAAAATTCGAAACTTAAGTAAATACGGCTCACTTGAGATATGTTATTTTCGAACATTTTAAAAATCTACTTTCAGATTGTACTAAAATATGTTTAAACTCAAAAATAATATATTCTTAATTTACGAAAATCCTTTTTTAAATACTTGTGTAGGCTGAGAAAATGAGACAAATGATTATGAATTAATCGTCAAGACGGCTAAAAGCGTAATAATGCCATAACTCGTAAACTTATATTCGCTTTTAAAGTTTTCAATTTTTTCTTATGTATACCGCGCATGTCCATTTTTGCCGAATTTTAGATTTTTTTGTATAGATAACGCGCGTTATCTATCGAAAAATACGGTATATTGGGCAATTGTTGTCCCAATTGTTGAATTCTATTCTTGGCCTCATAATAAATGCACCAATTTAGTGCTTTAATACGGATCAGACTTTTATACATGGGTATAACTTTATAACTTATTTACTGAATCTATTAACTGACTAGAGGGAGAAAGGAACAGAATGGGAATGAGCAGAAAGAAAGAGGATGTAGCATTTGTATAGGATTATAGGTCTGTCGCATTCATTAGAACATGTGCGGACTTCGGCTGTGCACGGAGGGGAAGTTCCTCCATCATGGAGGGGAATTTTCCTTGTTCATCTTCATTACAACCACCCCACTACTAGCCTATCCTTCTCCTCAAGTTGTCAGTTCTCACTGTTGACAGTTGACTGCCTAAACGGCATTTTTCGAATATTTGGCAACAGTGTAGTCAGAAGGACTGAGACAGCTATAGCCCATGTGGTAAGGAAGGGCAAAAGGGGAGGGTGCCAAGTGGAGTGAGGGATTAGGCCACACCCACAGTACACCCAAAATGTTCTTTTGATCGTGGCAGACCTATAAAAGGAGCTGCAGTACAAAAATAACAGTAATAAATTATAATTGATTATAAGAAATTTTATACCATCGAATCATGCGCCATTGCCAAATGGTAGGAATTCATAAAACTAAATATAGATAATGTAATTTTGAATGGGTTTCTTTAAATGATAATGCGGAAAATATTTCGAACTGAATTTCTAATAGGATTAAAAAAGAACATTTTATGACTTTTATTTAAATTTCTTTAAATAAAGCCAATTTTCAGAGAAAAAAATCAAAACTATTATATGTAGTTAAAAGAAAAATGCGATCTTAAAATATAATTATAACTCATTGCAGTTCATGTAAGTATTTAGTTCATAGTAAGTTACTACACATTTTTGCTTTGGTGGTAAATTGACTGTTCATTCGCATTTTATCCTGTTTTTATGTGTTTTTACTTGTAAAATAATTCAGTTATTAAGTTAAATTCTATACGTTTTAAATAATTTATAATTTGCTCAAATATTTCATGTAAATTTTTGCAAATTCTTTATGCATTATATCTTATTATTTCGATTTTCCTCTTATTTTCAGTAAATATTTAGATAATCATTTGGCCTCTCTGATAATAATTATTTAAACAATATAATTAAAACCAAGATAACTTTATAAAACAGTGAGTTGATTGTGCATGAAAGCCAAACCAGATCATACTGATGCTGATCTTACTGGTTTTTCATATCGAAATCAAATATATTTGGAATACTTTTATGATAATCCTGTCATATTTGACGGGCAATTGCGCTAATCATTCTATATAGACGTTTCTTACAGAGGAGAAGGAGGATACTAATGTTTAGGCACTTCCAGATGAGCTGGAGATTGTAAATTTTTTTCTTAGGTAAGATTTTGTGCAAAACCGACCAGAAAAACCGAAAATCTTTAAAAAGTGCAGCAATGCGGCCGCTAAAAATTCTCAATTGTTTAAACAAATTTTCAAGGTTTATGTATTTCCGAATGTCCCACGGAGTTGAAATTTTTTTATAAGTAGAATTCTTTAAAAAAAAACGAAATAGGGACTATACAAATTTTGATATTTTAATTTGTTTGGCAGTTAAAAATTCTTCAAGTTTAAACAAATAGATAACTGTTTAGGTACTACGGGATGAGCTAAGAAGCTGAAATTTTCAAATTATTTACAGAGTAGTGAATTTGCACAAATAAACATTTCAATTTCACCATGTATGAATTGCGGCGGCCGTTAAAAATTATTTAATTTTAAACAATTAGAAAAATATTATTTTACTTCTAGAAGTGCTACAACTTTAAAATTTGGCTAAAATGTTTAGAATTAGTACCCCATAATGAAGAAAGTGTAAAATTTTTAAAATTGGAACATTTGGGGATTGTTTTAAACTATTATTTTTACATGTGGGAAAAACGAAAATCGCTGCAGAGGTGAAATCTTGAGAATTAAAAGAATATTTGTAATGATGAAATGTCTGTCTGAAAAATGAATGTTTTTTCAAGGTGAGATGAAATGCTTGCAGTATGCAAGCACCAACTACTAGTGTGTGTGTGTGTGTATATATATATATATATATATATATATATATATATTCATTGCCTAATAGTTTATTTCATTTCCTTTTCAGAGCTGAGCAGTGGAGAATTTTTTGTCAAAATCCTTCCCTGCTCATTTACTAAGCACAGAAGCATTGATATGCAAGAGACATTTCGATCCCTCCCATTTCCAGACAAGTAAGTGTCGCAAACTAAACAAATGCAATGCCTAGTATTCGGTATCCATCTTGTACCACTTCTCTATCCCCTTTATAACTTGTCTTTTATCTCTGCTTCTTCCTCATTTCATGCTTCAACCTCACTTTCTTCTGAATCCTCTCATTTTTAAAGTCCATCTTTCTCTACCATGCATTCCCTGACACCTAGCACCTCAGGCTCATAACAGTTATCTTCAGATGTCACCCATTTCAACACCTGCCTCTGCTGGTGATGGAACTGGTGAAATCATCATCAGCTCTTTAATCCTGGGATCAATGGAGAAAGGTGATAGGCACTCCCCTTTGTTTGCTATGGTAAATATTTCACCTGTTTCTACACCTTCCCATATGCCAGATGATATTAGAACTAGTGAGGCATCCACTATAGGTCGACCGGACTCAAAAGACCCTTCTAGCAAAAGTGGGCAGAGCAAAGGAGGATGCCGGGAGCTCACTCGGTACCCCCACTCTTTCAGCTTCGGATAACTTCACACCTTACGGATGCTCACGCCTGACGAAATTCTCACGCAGGATAATCGATGAATTTTCTGTTTAATATTTCATGATTTCTGATAAATTATTTATCTGTTGTGTTTATAAAGTATTTTTGATTGCTGAATGATGGACTGTAACAAGTATCAAATCATTTATTATAATAAATATGCATATTTTAATTTCTTAAGTTCAAGCAGACGAGTATAATTTTGCGAATGTACGCAGATATTATTACATGAAATATCGGTTAAGTATTTTTTAATTACATTGGTAATAAAATTAATGCCACAATTAATAAAGAATTCATTCACCATTACCAGGAGAAATATGTATAAAATGAAAAAGACTTTCCGAAACACGTTCCGACGCTGCATCCCAGATGTCCTCTGAACCCAAAAAGAAAAACCAATAAACTGCGAATTCTAAAAGGCTGAAACACGTGCTATTCTAGCTATCGAAAAGGAGGGGCCATACACAAATAAACGAAAGAAATCCTGGCATAAATCGTAGGCACAGGAGCCATGATGAGTTAAAATAGTGAAAAATATTTGCCATTAGCGAGAGGTTACATTGTGCTGTGCGTGAATGTTCTCATATTTAGAACCTTTCAGAATCGGTACTTTTTTTATGATTATAAGGTGGCTCAGTTGAAGGGACTAAATCTCTTTTATATGAGAATAAAAGGAAGCCTCAGCTGAAGGGACCAAATAAAAATACGTGAGGAAAATTCACAAGTAAATTCATGGAACTAGATACTCCAGTAACTGTACTTGTGCTCTCCACTACGTTGTATTTGAGACCGATATATTTGCTATCCCGTAAGAAAGTAGCCACTTTGTACACAATCTCCCGTGCTTGTCCTATCAATGGTCTCCCGGAAACGGGCGTACTTCTTAATGAAGATGCCATTTCATTCAAAAACAACAATAACCACAAAAATAACAAATAAAGAAAAACTAAAGAAACAACAAAATGCCGAATAACAATAGCAACAATAAAAATAACAAATACTATCAACAATCAACAAAAACTTCAAAGAGGAAGATACCGGGGAGATCGAAACCTTCAAATATGCGCGCTGAAACTGACTGAAGCTGCCGCTGTAGTGTGGAAAGGGGAAAAAAGAGGGGCTGCGCCAACTGGAGGGGTAAGCTACGGCGCAGGTTCTTTTGAGTCCGGTTGACCTATAGCTCTCAGGCTGCAACTGGGAAAGGTGTTAAGCACATGATATTGACATGACTAGGGTCACACAAATGACTCCTAGGAAGAGAACCTTGTACAATAAACTGCTGAATCAGTGCAGAAAAATGAACAGGCTGAAGAAGATTGGTAACAGAATGAAAACCGACTTGAGTTAAATCTGTCATCTGCCAAACAGTCGTATCTTTAATGCCTTTGAAAAATATTTGTCCCCTGCTGCTGTCACTTTACTCTCTTCTGTTTTGAGGGAGGGAAAAAGGAAGCCGAAAGGAAGAAGATGGACACATAGTGAGGAAATTCTAGCTCTGTCCCTTTTCAAAAAGAGTTCTAAAAGTTATTCTTTGCTACATTCTTTCCTTCCTCTTCTGTCAAAGACAACTCTTACATCCATTCTCAGAACTTTTCTTTTTCACACTGGGACCCAGAAATCTTTCACTTTCTTCCTTCAAGAACCTGCAAGATGGGTGATGCAGAACGGTATTGCACTTGGATGTTTGATGAAATGTCAATCAGACCACAGCTCGCCTATGACCAAAAATTGACAAGATTTTCGGTTATGTGGACCATGGAAGTAAGGTCACATCTGGCAACATAGCTTGACAGGCACTTGTTTTCATGGTTTGTGGGCTGTGGTTTAATTGGAAACAGCCAGTGGCTTATTATTTTTCCCATGGGAGTACACCCTCAAATGTCCTGCAAGCTGTACTAATTGAAGTTATGCAGGCAGTGAAGGGGGCAGGATTAAATGTTGTTGCCACTGTCTGTGACATGGGCACCAACAATGTCAAGGCCCTTAAGCTCATGGGAGCAGGTTATGACAACCCCTCCTTTGAATTTGAAGGGCAGACAGTGGTTTCTATATTTGATCCGCCCCATCTGCTGAAGAGCTTCAGGAATCTTTTCCTGAAGCATGATTTAATTGTGCCTGTCATACAGGGTGGGAGAGAAATGCTTCTTCAAGGCACATGGCAGCATATTATAGAGGTGCATGAAGATGATTTAAGAAATCCAGTTGCAAGGTAATTTATTTATTCATTGGTCTTGCATAAAAGTAATGTTTTAAGAAGGGTTTATATGATATTTTCCTTTTGTCTATATACGGATTATTCCATCTTATGGAGGGCCATTTGAATCCAAATGGCCACCGCAAAATGTCTGTCGCCCAGGCAGCCCAAGTTTTTAGTTGGTGCTGGGGTTGGCTCCTTAGTGGCAAGAGGTGAGAATTTTCTAATTTTTCATGAAAATTTGCATCCTAAGTTCTGCATAATCACATCTTTATCTTGTTCTTCAATGTATGATGTCCTGTTCACTTCGATATCAATTAGGTAATAAAAATTTCCTTATGGGTGTTTTAGGGAATAGTGAGTTGGCCACGGCTGAGGTTCTCCTCCTATTAAATCGTTTGTTCGATTCCTTTAATGGAGAACAACTTAGTTCAAGAACGGACAAACAATTCAAGGAACCTATTGACCACCACACTCACCACATGGGATTTTTTAATTCCATGCTATTAAAGATGGATAGATGGAAGTTTGTATGAATGAAGGAGGAACACCCTCCGTCACAAAATGGTCAATTGGCCACAATGCAGGCTGTCCGCATGCTTTGGTTTAGTTTAATAAAAAACTTGGACCACTTGAATACACATAGCTTGAACCAGGATCCCATTGAAAATTTATTTAATATTGTGAGCCAGAATTGTGGCTGCAATCATTTCCCTAACTCTGTCCAATTTACCTCAGCTTTGAAGTCTGCAATCATTAATGGGTTGTTTACCAACCAATCTTGTGGTAAAGCCAATTGTGAGGAAAATGGCTGTAGTCTTCTTAGCAAATTTAATAAATTATTAATGAGGGATACTGGGTCGAGGCTAACCATTGCCCAGGAACAATCTGCTCAAAACAGTGTTCAAGTGGAACATGACACTGACTGTTATGGAGGTGACATTAAGTTGTATACGTATGTAGTCCATTACATTTGTGGCAAAAGCAGTTTGTGAGGAATGCTGCCCATGCCTTATTTCTGCCGACGCATTGCAAAGCAATTTCTTTTTAGAAATTAGGTGTGAAGAATTTGAAAAGCCAACATATCCTCCAGAGAAACTTGTGCTTTCTGCAGGGCATGGTATTGCCATTTCGAAAGAATTGTTGGTAGAAATAGGGAATGAAGCAAATATTTCCAAAAAGCTTGAGGAGATTCTTCAAGTTAGATTAGATTTATCATTATTTAATTGTATAGAACATAGGATTAAATTATTAGTAGATATTTACCATGCCATTGCCAAGGTTTTGATTGAGATTTGTTGTAGGGAGGTCAATTGAAAGGAGGGACAATTGTTGAAACGTAGGTGGGATTAGGGTATTTTTTTGTGCCATTAGGCTAAAAAAGTAGTATCTTTAGATTAGGTGATCGCTGTTTAAAGTAATGTTGTAGTAATTTTATTATATGGTTTCTGTAGGTTAAGGACTACTTTTGTTTTATCTTAGGTTTTGTGGCTGAGGGTTTGTAGTCATTGTACATATATATAAAACTATGTATAATGCATGGCTACACATTTGTGGGTATACTGGTGCACCATTACTTCCTTTGTAAAAAATGAGATTATTTTTTAAATTGGATGTTTGCACCTCTGCACCGATTTTCATTCTTTCCTTATGGGACAAATTGGAGTCATAGTAATCCCTAAAATTTGTAATTTTATGTAATGTTATGCCTTTTCCATTGTTTGGTGCTAATGCCATACATTTCTGTCAAATTTTATTGTTGTAGCACATCTAGAAGTGCAATAATATTTATCCAATTGTGATTTTCAAATGTTAACGTGCACTCCTGCACTAAGCTCTAAATAACAAAAATTTCAGCTCTGTAGCTCATCCCCTAGTACCTAAGTATTTATCTTTTCGTTTAAGCTTGAAGAATTTTTAATGGCCAAATAAATATATCAGAATTTCTATAATCCCTATTTGGTTATTTTACAAATTCTACCTTTACAAAATATTTAAGCTTCATAGCTCATTCAGAAACACATGAACATTAAATACTTGTTTAAACATTTGCAAATTTTCAGTGGCCACATTTTAAACTTTTTGAGATTTTCAGTTTTTCTAGTGTTGTGCTCATAGTCCTACCGACAAAAATTTTGTCTCCAGCTCATCTAAACAATATCTTCCTATCATATATCTATATCATAAGTAAGAATCAGCTATATATAAACAGCACCATCTATCAGTTTCCTGTGTAACTATTTCGATTCAACAGTCTTTGCATTGCAGTTCCCAAGCTTCGAGAGGAAGGGTGGAGGAAACTTTCGGTGGCAACTTAGCATATTATTCCAATTTTATCATACATTTTAATAAGATGCTTGATAAATTAAATAAGGAAAAAAATTGTTATAGCTACTAACACTGTTAAACAATAGTGAAATGTACAACATTGACACCCTTTCAGAGACCTATATTGCCTTGAAAAAAGTCAAAATAGTTTCATAAATAATAAATAAGTTAAGACATAACTTTAGTGACACAAACATTTTGGGCAATATCAGTACCCAATGTGCAATGGGAGTTTGACCCTAATAAAACCATCACCTATAACTATAATGTATTTTTTAAATTGTTTTCATGAATCTTTCCCATTACTTCCATCTAGGCAAAAGAAAAACACTATGCCTGTAAAATGGTTAACTAAAGGTACTTTAAAATCTAGTAGACAAAAAGGACACTGCACAGTCTAGCTAAACAAGATGAGAATCAGCAAATTATAAACTTGTATAAACCTTTTGATCGCTTGACTGGGCGATCGATGGTTTGCTGAGATTGGGTTTGCCAGGGAGAGGTGAGGGAACATGGAGGAAGAGGGTATATGACAGGCTCTTACATGTACAACAACATTTTATTCTTCTCTCTGCTCTTCACATACCCACTGTCATTACAATTATAGTCTGTGTCTTCAAGTGGCATCTCCCACCTGGCTCTCCATGTGTTCTTCTCATTGGCTAATAATGATGCCATTAGTGGTGCAAGTTTGGCACATACATCATTATTGGGGCAGTGTGCCAAGGCTGGTTGGGTGGGCATTCTCATGGATAGGAGGAGTAATGTGAGGAAAGACTGCTGTTGCTAGCATCCTCAGTGACTTTCTGGTGCCGGAAGGAAGAAGGGGAGGAAGGATGCAAAAGAATCCCTACACATTCTGCACATATACAAAATAGAGTAAAACCCTGTATTTATGTTATCGGTATGTATGTTTTCCCACTATTTACAGCATTTTATATGGGTCCCATCAATTTTCCTATGATTCCAATGTAAGTAAAACGTTACGTTACGTTACTTAATTTTGAGTTTTCCAGCTATTCGCGTCATTTTACATTGGAATTTCCAATTTTTTAAAAACAATTTAGCATGCGATTCCCAACTGTTTTTAACGTTTTTCGACTTAGCTTTGCAAAAAAATCAGAACCCTTTTGGACGAAGATTTCAAAAACGGTGGCAGAGTAACAGTGCCCCTAGAGGCAGAAATCTGAACTTTCTTTTCAAAATAGCACTCGCTTCAACATATGCTACTTGGGAGCAGCGTACTTAGAGACAGAAATACATATGAACTCTTTTGGGTGAAAACTTCAAACCTCGTACATAAATCACACCAGCAGAGCATAAACCGCACCTAGATACGGAAATACTATTTATGCTATTTACTCTTTGAATCAAGTATGAATGCTATTGAAAAGATGTTCAAGATTGGCGCTATCATATTTTTACCCTTTCCACAATTCTGTCCCTTGGCTCCCACGGTTTGTAATTAAATTTAAGTTAATTTGAAATTTGTTGTAATTTAAATTACCGTATTTTCCTGAATATAACGCAATGTTTTTTTCCAAAAAATGAAATTTTAAATGTAGCCCCTGCATTATATTCGAGTACTGGTGATTTTAAAAGATCGTAAAATCGTGTTTCGAAAAATCACTGTGCATTCTGCATGTCTATTAAGTGATACAAGGTACTTGTTACATTGTAGACACAGGCGTACATGTTACAATGTACTTGAAAAGCATCTGAGGCGAGAATAGTTGGAGTTCAGTCGGCAGCTGAACTCTCATTAGTCATTGAATTGAATCTATCAGTGCGTCGGCATATTCTTTGTGCCTACCTTAGCGAGTTTTTACCCATCCTTTATTTTAACAATGGGTGACAAAAAAGATGCTGATCATGTTGAGAAATCTCAAGTATTCCATTATAAGAAATTATGTAATTGAGCTCCACGGTACAAATAAATGATGACAATAGAACATTAGCTAATTATTTATAAGGAATAAAATAAACTGTCTTGGAGAGTCAGAACCAAATTTCAGAAGAACTTTTATGACCAAAGTTACATCTTTTTATGAAATGTGTCTGGAGTACCTAAAAGATTGGACAACACCTATAGAAGAATTTAAATATTTTGTATGGACATCGTTAAAAAAGTATTCAACTGAGAAGGTGTTAGCAAAATGTTAGAATTCATCACTAAAAACTTTAGTGTAAAAGACAGCCAGTTATTCAATGGAATAGGATGATTCAACTCATACGGTAATGTAGAAAAATTAAACAAGTGGAACCAGATTAATATTTGTGCAGATAAGCAATGGATGGAGGTTTTGCTCATTTTGATTTGGAGCTCTACCAGATTCAAATGCAACGAAAGGTTTTTTCAAACCAACGATATTTGGACTTGTGAAAAACAAATATCTTTGGAATGTGTAACTTCACAGTCTGTGATAAAAGTAAATTTAGATAAAAATGTTGTGATTTTTATAACTTGATAGAAACAATGATTTATTTAAAAAAGTTCGTTGTAGTAACAAATATATATAAATAAATGGAATATGCACTAAGGAATTTTCCTCTATTAAAAAAATACCCTTTTGAAATTTGTGAATCTGATTAACTTTGTTAATTATTATTCTTTAACAGCATAATTAGTGATGAGGAATTTCAGAAGAAAGTTAGTAGCTCTGACAAATATGACTGGAGGATTTATGCATTTAAAGTGTTTCTTTTATGTTGCGAATATTGACAAATGGTTAATTTATAATATAAATTAACCGTTTATCAATATAAATTTTGGTTATCTTGTATTGAACGTGGCCAGAAATAGAACTACGTAGTGTACATGTTTATTTCTCATAACGTATGTCAGTTAATGACTTAGCGGCAATTGAAATTAATATTTATGTAACGTAAACTTCCAGTTGATGTTTTTACAAATTATATGTTACATTATTAAGGACTATAGGTTCAAACACAAAGCAAAGATTCATTGTGTTCAGATTCAAATTATAATTTAATCTAAAAATGTGAAGAAAACTTACTATATTGTCATTAAACATTCAATGAAATTTTTACTGACAGGGATTTAGGCATGAATTTTGAATTATAGGAAAACGATTTTAGGAAAAGGTGTCAGAAACATTTTTATTAACCCTTAGTTAGTCGCGTGAAAAAAGTTCCGTAATTAGTCGCATGGAGTCAATATGACCCCAAAAATGATTTCTAAAGATAAGCAATAATATATTAATTTGTTTATATTTTACTGGAGATAAAATCAATCTTACATTATAATACAATTATTTATTAATAATTTTTACAATAAACTTAAAATATTTTTTTGTATTTTCTAATATATATATAAATATAAAAATATAAAAAATAACAAATTAAAAAAAAAAAAACAAAAAATGCTAATTTTTCTTCTAGAATGTCAGTGTCGAAGGTAGAACAAGTTTGGGTTAGATTGACAATACATTTCTTTAGATATTGACGAAAAACATTGCTTGGGGTCATATTGACCCCACGCGACTAATTAAGGGTTAAGAGACTTAGAAGGTGGTTAAAGTGAATGACTCAGAACATATTAAATCTTTGGTATCCTCTCACCTGTTGCCCTTTTGTATGAAAAACATTGGGAAACATCTTTGCTTTTAAAATGGCTGGTGGCCTCATATCCCTTCCCACATTCCTATGCCAGGGCAATGTGTAGATACAATAAAAGTTCAATTAAGGTTTTAAAGAACTCATCTGTTGATTCATTTTACCACAGAAAATACTTTTGACCATAAGCTTTAAACATGATAGTCAAATAAATCAATGTCATTCAAACATCAAAAATACAGTGAAAACCTTGGACTCAATTAAAAATCCAAGGAAGTTTTACAGATATATTAGAACAGGAACATTTTGATTGATGGCCATTAAATTAGAGTAACTATGATTCTAAGCATACAATTAACATGAAAAACAAACTGAAAAGCAATGGTTACAAATATATCTAAGTACAGAAAAAAACGTATTTACTCATTCATTTACAAAATATCTATTAAATCAGAGTAAATACACCAATTTTGAAAAATTGAATATATCATATAATATATTTGTCCAAAGATCATACTACAAAAAATATTGGTATAGGACATTAGTTACATATAAAATAAAGAGAAAAATAAGACACGTGTTTGCAAATCGATATGTTAAATACATAATTAGGGAAATTCACAAATACTATAATAACATTTATTCAGAAGAAAAACAAACAGTTCTCTTTTAAATAAATTGAAACTGTCAATCTTCTTAATGGAGGTGGGCACTTAATTACACAAATTAATGTCCATTGCATTGGGACCTTTACATTCAACCTTAGAGCAGTTGAAATACATCTGCTGATCATCAGCTCTGTGTGTGAAGTGGCTATGCACCATTGAATTTTTCTCAATATTAGAGATGCTTCTCTTAGTGAATAAAATTAAACAAATATAAATTGAAGGGACAGTAAGAAGTTCTAATTTCTTAAAAATCGGATGACAGCTGGAATAAAAGCTATTCCCCGTAGTTGCATGTAATTTTTTTTTAAATTAGGAATATTTCCTTTAGATGAGTAGAGGAACTCCAGAAAATGAATCCATATTTGACAATGAAGTAGAAGTGAGCAAAATAGAACACTTTTAGGACATTAACACTAACAGGGCCAAGGTAAAAAGCAGAATTTAGCTTTTTGGACCGATGTGACAATTCCAATCAAGATGGGATCAATATGTGCCAAGGAATTTAAATTCAATTTTAGAAACAAGGGTATTGTGCCGATGGTGTAGAGGTTAGGACACTGGCTGCTACTTGCCTGCTGCTCGAAAGGGCAGCGTGCACGAATCCCATAATTTATAAAAATATCAACTGGAAATTTATGTAAATGTTAATTTCATTTTGCTAATAATATGAAACAATTACTGCATAACCATCTATATAATTTATAAAAACATCAACTGAAGTTTAAGTTACGTAAATATTAATTTCATTTTGCTAATAATATGAAACAATTACTGTAAAAAAAATATACCTATATATCTTTAAAGTTGACGATATTCGTGAAAACACTGAATCGCTCGTTTTTTTATAGAATACTTAATTAAAGCTCGATAAAGAATAACTATCATGTCATCAAGAAGCCGTGTTTAACACTTTCATATTGCCGCTAAGCCATTAATAAAGACAACTGGCATACGTTATTAGAAATAAACATGTACACTAGGTAGTTTAATTTCTGGCCACCAAAGGCCCGTTCAATACAAGATAACCTAAATTTTATATATAATGTCTTATACTTTGCCTGTAAATTCCTTGTAAAATTTTTTACGCAAATTTTAATTGTCCTCTTTTCTCATCATTTTTAGCCATTTGTCCTCTTTTCGCAGGATAAACATCTGGTCACCTGAGATATAAAAAACAAAATTTTTGTTAAATCGTAGTATTATGAACAAAAATGGCGTATGAAATTATACATGAAACTTGAAAATAATATTAGGTGAGAATTTTAAATTTTTTAAGGGAAGAAAAGTAAATTTTAACGCCCTGCATATGCAAAAACGATTGTTAGAAAAACACACCTAATCGATAGTCAGCGAACAATCGACTAGTCGATTGTTTTCGATCGCTTTGCACCCATCGATTATTCCTTGACAATCGCGCCAATAACCCATTACTACTAGTAAGTCGAAATATTGGAAGTTATGGGAACGGAGCGTTTTAGTTATCCTCCATGGAATTTTTCTTGGATAGTCAATGGACAGTTAGCGGCAATGGCATGGCCCCAATCGGTGGAAAATTTAAACTATATTGTTGATCAAGGTATTAAACATTTGATAACATTGTCTCCTGAGAAAAGGCCACCTATCAATGAATGCCGCGATTTGGCGTGGACCGAAATAGCAGTTCAAGAGTTTGAAGCTCCTTCAGTGGCTCAGATCAGCAAATTTATTGACATTTGTCAGCGATGCAGAATTAAACAGCAGGTAAGTTAATGTGTTGATTAATGTAGTATTTCATACCATTGTGATAGTATTCTCTGTACATCAGTTTTATGTTGACTATCTGTGACGCGTAATTCCTATTAAGGATTTACCATTTGATTTTTAGAACGAATGTGATTAGTTCTTTGACCTTAGAAACAACCGAGGTGTCTTAATTTATGGCTCACCATCTGGATTCCACTACTTTATCAATGGAATGATATTTAAAATGAATTTTGAGTGAATAATAAATGGAAAATTTACGGTAGTTCAAACTAGGTGATATTATTTGGAATTATCTTGAGTGTTTGATAAAATTTCCCCCTGAAGAATTTCTTTTCTCAGTTCCAACCTGATATACATTCCATGATTTAGCGCTTCAGTGACAGAGATACTAATGTTGCATTCCATCAATTACATTTACTGTAGGTAAGGGTTTGCAGATAATGTTGTTTGGAGTCTAGTTTATTACCTCCGCGTCTCAGAAAATGGGTGTGATTGGAGTGGGCCTGCATGTCCTTTAATGCTCCATAAAAGTGATTAATTTTCACTTTAAGAGGTGTGTATCACAAAAGGCATGACGTAATTCATTCATAATGCATCCATAGACTGCAGATCCTAGGTACATTCACCTGTAGGACGTGTACACAAAGGTAACTATGACATTACGTTCATTACATTTGCGAGCAAATGACTAAACAATTTTTATTATTGTGTTACTTTTAGATCGTTATTTATTTTAATTAAGAAATGTTTTCACTGGTACGTTTTTACAGATTTCATACTTGAGACACTGACGTTTTGGATACTAAAATGAAGTTCTTTGTGTTTGCTATGAATGATTGATAAATTTCTTGCATTGGCTTCATTTCCTCAAGTTTTTCCAAGCTATGTATTGCATAGTTTTGGTTGCAA
Source organism: Tanypteryx hageni (assembly GCA_028673005.1). Taxonomy (NCBI): domain Eukaryota; kingdom Metazoa; phylum Arthropoda; class Insecta; order Odonata; family Petaluridae; genus Tanypteryx; species Tanypteryx hageni. Next base: position 9,345,440 of record CM054114.1, read on the forward strand.
ATGTAAATAATTATTAAAGGAAGTAAAAAATTGATTAAGAACTTGGCGAGTATTGTTATTATTGAAACTAAAATAGAAAAAGTTGAGGATCTTTGTTAAAATATATTCAAACTGAATGAAAGCTATTTGTGATTTCTTAACAATGATGTAAGGAGCAAACAATTTGAATTTATTGGTTCTTTTAATTTGACTAATAAATACTGATGAAACGTCTTACACTTTAAGTCTTTTCATCCTATCTTAGGAGGAAAATTGGTATGCTACAATAATGCAAACTTCTTCATAGTTTCAAATATATTTTTAGTGTTTCCATTTTTTAATTGAATTTGTACTCTTCATAAAATTTTAGGCTGTTGGGGTCCATTGTCGAATGGGCAGAGGTCGTACAGGGGTGATGGCAGCATGTTACCTGGCCCATTTTCATGATCAGTCGCCTGAGCGTGCCATAATAAATGTTAGACTGATGAGACCTGGTTCTGTTGAAACTTATGAGCAAGAGAAAGCAGTGATTGCTTACTATGATGCTTTGCGTAAGGCTTGAAAATTTGTTCAAGTTTTTTATTAGACTTATTGTTATAATTTTATTATCCTGTAATTTTGTTTGAAGTGGTTTATTTATTAATACTGCTCATGACTGTAGAATAAATTTATGTTTGTAACAACGTTTTTATAATTCACATGGACAGGCCTATGGCTAGCCTCTTGGCCGCTATTGTTCAAGTAGAAAATAGCTGCCCCCCCATTAAAGTAGTATTTTAGGCGCAAAATACATTGCTTACCTCTTTATGCAATATAAAAAATCATCAAATTTAAAACAAGATTTTTATTTTATGATATAATATACACAAACATTAATTATATCAGGATATACCATATCTGCCCAAATATAAGCCGATGTTTTTTGTCAAACCAGCCTCGGTGGTGGCAGGGTAACGTCCTTGCCTGCCAATCCAAAGGTCACAGGTTCAAATCCTGCCTAGGTGGGTTTTTCTCCACCTAGGGCATGGATGTTTGTGATCATCCTTATTGTTATGTTGTTGGTATTTCATTTTAAGTTGGCTATTACGCTGCATTTGAAATTATTGATAAATAAAAAAAAATCTATCATGAAAAATCATCCCTCAGCTTAACCACTCATCTGGGTAAGTATACATCACGGTTTTCTCAGCTGTTTGCTATGGGTATGCCATAATATTCCACCACACAGATTCTCCGGCAATTAGCTGCATCCTTTTAGTTTACTGTCTCGGGAATATATGGGCTTCACCTCTTTATTTGGAAAAGATATGCTTCTTGTATCTGGACCCTGGCTTTGCTTGGCAGGTTGCATTTCTGTTATCCTAATTTTCAAAATAACAACATTTATGTTATTTATTTATTATTTAATCACTTAGTAATTGTGTAAATTTTTTATGTATACCATATTTTATGTGTGTTCATTAAATATTATTAACAATTTATTTTTATTGTAATAATAAATATATATTATCATTTTAATTCATGTCTTGTGGTAAAAATAGTTTGACTCAAATTTTAAGAATAATCAACTCAAATACTGAATAATTAACATATTTTTGAATTGATTTGCGTTTTGATTCACCTCAATTACAATTTAAATCTCCACCTCCATTTTTGGAAAAAATAAATAATGAGTGGTTAAATGCGAGTTCGAGAAAAAATTTGGGGTTAGAGTTAAGTCTTGTAGTCACCCATAGATGGCAGAATGTCTCTCATTGCCGTCGTGTTCGAATGATAGTTCTATATTTTTCGTAAAGTAAAATTTGACCTATGATGAATAATAACGAATAAATAATAAAGCTAGAATATTGAATTTAGCAGTATCCGTGTTTTGTTGCCGTTGTTACATTTTCTAACATTTCTCAGGGCTATGCACGTATCATTAAGAATAGTTAGCAATTTGTATTATTTTTCATTAGCCATTAAACGAAGTTCCTATTAGTTCTACTTGGCTATTGTAGTTATTGCTATACCCATTATAATGTTTGAATGCATGTTAAGACCCCATTCATGGAATCTATTACAATTGTGTACATCGACTATGTAGACGATTATGCAAAATGAGATGACGGCCTTGGATGCTCAACTGTTTGAATTTCAGTAAAACTTGACATGGAACGTGTATAATTATAGAAATGCAATTTCTTAAAAATTTCTAATTTCATTGGAAATAGACTTGGCTTAAAAATTATCTTGGCGAGGTCGCTATTGCTTTATTTGACCTTTTGTGAAAATGAAGATAAATGAAATTATCGTAACAATGTGGAACATTATTCAACAATGTGAAATTATTAATTGGAGTAATATTTCAAATGTCAATAACTAAACCATTTCCCACTCTATTCTTCGATTTCGAATAATGTATTCTAGGTTGTGCATGCATGCCTGGCACACTTCAGCATAAAATCTACAAAATTTACTTTTTTGTCAAAAAATGGTGGAAATTTTTGGGGGTCGGCTTCTATTCAGGCAGATGCGGTACATAAAAAATATTATACACTGCATTTTAACATACGTTGAATAATCTAAAAAAGTACCTACTGAAAACACAAGTGAAGATATAAAAATGAATATTTATAACCTAATTTTATATAGTTAATACTTTAATATGAATAAACTATAATATAATTATGATAACCTTTCTGCCTGCAGGGATGTAAAAAGTTGCAAAAGTGTCTATCAGCTGTTGAGTGATGTTGGGGTCTCTTTTAACCTTTAATCTTTTTACAGTTGATAGGGTTGCAGTCAAGTAGAGAGCTCAATGGCAAATGTAAGAATATTTGGTATATAAGTAGTAAGAAGTTTGATAGTATCTTTTGTTTCATTAATGAAAATACTGACATCCATTCATATTGCTTAAAATCAACGAAAATATACTGCTAGTTGAGAGTAATTCAGCTTTAGATGCTAGTAGGTGTGAAACTGTTGAATATTTCATATTTTAGTCACCTAACTTAAATGACAAAAATAATAAATGGTTCTTTTCCTAACATCACATCAACCGTCCATATAAAAACACTATAAGTAGAGTTAGCTGAAGAATTGCTAAGCTACCGCGCAACACTTGAAAATGTTTCATTTAAATTTGTTCAAATTAACATCCTTTACAACAGTACATATCCTAAATAGTGAATAAAGATAAAAAGTTTTTAAGATAAGTAAAAACACTATCGATAATAATTACGATAAATAAAAACTTACAATTATTAGCAGAAATATCCCTTCAAAAAACGTAGGAATGCTCGTATCAATACAATCCACATTAAAATAAAGAGACTTCTATTTCACCATGAACAATGACTATAGTTTGTTTAATCTCGTTGCTATGATGGATGCTTGTATTGATCTATCTTCCCACGCGAATTCAAATTAACATTTATCGCAGCGCCAATGCGAGGATCTGGTGGCCGAGGTGACTAAATCACTCATCTTACGAGATGATTATCTCAGGTGAGGTGGTTCGAACCCTGCAAGCAGCTTTGGATTTTTTCAGATTAGATGGGGTCCAAAACATATATATAAAGCAAAGTTAATATAAAAGTTGGTAAAAAGGACAAAAGTGAAACTAAAAACACTTTAAAAATTGTACTACACAATACAAAAGTTTTCATTTCGAAATAATATGGAATTAAAAAAACAAAATCCTTTCCTTTGAGGTTTAATTGAAGCAAAAGCCTGTATTGTCAGTAAAATCAATTTACCCAGCAGTTTCATTTTCTATTGATATAGGAAAATTGGATAACCTAGGTTAAATACTTTTAAGCTTTGAAAATGAACGTTCTACTGATGCCACAGGTACCAGAAGAGTTAGGTATATTCAAAGTGCTACTGATAAATTTGACATCGATTAGTTCTTCTCAGATGTACTGTAATTTATTAATGGGCAATGTTTGTTTTTAAATATGTGTTTAATGATTTTATTTCTTCAGCTAATTCTAGACCAAGATGTAAATCTTCACAATTTTGTACAAGTTGATCTTGGTTCGCATTTTCTAAATTGTAGAGAAATGAAAGTATTATATTTTGTTAAATATTAAAATTTTTCTTTGATCGTTGAAACAGATGCATCTATAATTATAAAAAAATTTACTAATTTTCTTTTGGATCATGTACTGACTCAGGATGCTCATAATTAAAATATCTTTAAATTTTTCTTTGGTAGAAAGTATTTATTTCTGAAAACTGGACAATAATTTCAGTATTGACAGCCAATTGTTTAGCCTCTCCAAGTAATTTATAAAAACTATCACCCTTTTGATATCTATCAAAAATGTTAATCAAATTTCTTTAAGCTTCGGCACTTGTTTTAGGGTTTTGCAACATCTAAATTTATTTATTTTACTTAGAATATTGTACCATATCACCACAGCAAATATGCTTAAAATATTTTAGTTTTTAAGGCAAAGATTGGGCTTGATGTTTTGTATTAATGTCTCTAGATTCATCTTAAGTAATTTCTGAAAGAGCATCATAGGTTTCATCTAAATGGAATTGTAATGATCTAACAGCTTTTGTTGTTTTCCGATTTTGTTTCACGTATTGGCTTTAATAATAAATGTGGAATATGCTTTGTAAGTTCTTGGCAATGATATTTTGAATCAGAAACATACATATTTGCATTTTTGCCGATTTCATGAAATTGCTTACTGGAATTATAAATATATCATATATACATATCATACATTTTTATTAAAAAATACGTAACCATGTGCTAATATAAAAATAATTTTCCTGTAAAAATAGAGTAATCATCTTGATCAGAAGTGTTCATTTTTAATCGTGTGCTATAAAAAAGAAAACTACAAAAAATACTGTTATTTCAATCTCATCTTCAAAAACTTAAATTGGCAAGCGTATGAGTAAGGGTGGTTTCAATAGAAATTTTATTAGTTATAAAGTAAAGTAAAGAAATTTCATTTGAAAGGATCTTTTACCATGGGTGGATGAAGAGTAAGGATTTAGAAAGTATAAAGGGCTTGTTAATAGACTGTAAAGATTGTGATTTATGCAATTAAATGTGGTGTTAAGAGTATTGTGAGATGAATAGATTAAAAATATGTTTAGATAAGGGAGGAATTAATGAAGGGCCAGCTAAGAACTGCAGCTTTTTAGAAAAGCTTAGCAACTTTTATTGCTAGATTTGGAAATATTAGTATATTCTTATAGAGCAGGGTCTCAAACTTGCATTGGTATTTGGACCTCATGAAGCCACTGCACCCAACTTCCGAGTTGTATTTCATGTTACTGACTTTCCCAATCGTCACCCATATTCTCTGCACATTCACTCGACCCTTTTACCAATGGTGTAGATCGTCTCTGTTCTCATGAATGCCCCCTTAACTCAGTCCACAATAAAATATTAGATTTCACATGGCAGGTTAGGTCCTTTGGAGAGAAACACATGGTAATTATGGTGTTTTGGAAATGTTGATTTAATATATTGTAACCATTTGCCCCACGTTGGGTGCCAAGTATGTAACTTAACAGGTCCTGGCAGATATATTTTAAATACTTCTATTTACTTATACATTTTAAGTTTTATGCATATATCGTTATTAAATTCCAATCAAGATTTATTACACATTATTACCAAATGATGTTTGGCAACATGTGATATCTTTCAAAGTCCTTTTCATTGTCATCATCTGCATACAATTTACTATGAATGAACTTTTTTTTCTACTTGGGCCTGCCATTATCTTGACAGTCAAGAAAAAATCTTGAGAGAAAATTGAAACAGTACGATGTAAGAATGTGATGTGGGTCGAATCCCATGATATATTGATACAGAAATAATATTGAATGCAAACTGAGTCAAGAGAAAAATTCTTAAATTGGACACATGAAACAATATCCAAGCTTGTCAAAAGATGCCCAACTTGGTTAGTGGATGGGAGACAACACGTCATTGTACATCCTCTATCATCTGCACCGAGATCAACAGCAAGCAATCCTTTGCTGATGCCTGAAGCATAAAGTTGTTCATTCATTCCCAGCATATTTTCATGGGTTTGCTGAAATTTTGCCCTTCAAATTTATTATATTATGTGTCATTTTACAAAATTTATATAATAAGCCCAAAATATGAATAACAGCATGAAAAAATGCAAAGCGTTCACCTTAAGCGAGAAGATTGATATTTTAGCAGAGGTTGATGTGAATATGGGAGAATGTTTTGTGTCTCGCTTAGAACTCCTGTGTTGACGCTAAACATGATCATGAAGAATTGTAAGGATATAGGAAAGAGTTATGTGCAGTGTGGACCTTTCTCTAAACAAAGGAAATCTTTGAAGTATTTGCCACTGTGGTTCACTGTAGTTGTCTGTGCATATGTGTGATACTTTTTACTTTCTCCATATGTGTAGTATAGGGGAAAGTATTGTATTCATGAAAACAATCGACTTTGAGATTTCAACAGAAATACACGTTTTGAGATCCCCTGAACACGTTTCGACCATTTTCTCGATGATATCTGTGTGTGTGTATGTGATAGCTTTTTGTGGGTGCTCTAACTCAAAAACTATTAATCAGGTCAACGCAAAATTTTATATTTAACATTTCTATAAAAGTCATAAGAACTGATTAGTTTTTGGTAAAAATCAGTCAACTGGAAGTGGGTGTTTACTCTTGTCACATCCTTTATTTTGACATATTTGCTTTAATAATTGATAAATGTAAAAATTTATTGGAAATTTAATTTTCTACAACCTTTGTTTGAAACATTTTTCCATATAATGCATTGTTTAAGAGATATCTTATATTTTTAGCTGCCACCACCACGCCATCTACCGGCGACTATTGTTAACAATTGACGCTTGGTTACGTCTTAGTAACACTCCTTTTTCTTATCTTAATTGTTGGATCTTTGTGGCTATATCCAATATTAGAAGGCTATGGTTTGAGTTTATTTCTGTTCTTTGTAAAGTCTGAAATTATCTCGCAGTTTCTTAAAATATTTATTATTATGTAACCTATTTGGAATTTTTAGAAGTATTACAGATATGGAGAAAGTCATGTGGTGGCCACATCTGATTTTTTAATTAAGTAAGTAACAAAAGTTATTTGTCTATAACCCAGAATAAAACAATATGGATAAAAAGAAAAGGAAAGTTGATAGTGAAAACCTGACAGTTTTTACTGGAGTGGACTGAGTTGTACTGTTTTAATCTTCCAACTCGACAAGCAGTGATTCCTATGTGCCTAATTTGCCAGTAATCAGTTACTGTTATCAATCAAAAGTGGCAATCTTAAATGCCATTATGATACAAAACATAAAAGTTTTCATATTCAATATCCAGTTGGACGTGTCCTTCGTAAAAATAAAGTGGCAAGTTTGCTATCAAGCCTCTCTGCTTCAACCTAAATTATGAAAAGCTGACTGTCCTAACAAGAAAAAGTTGCTGAGGCTTCCTTAAGTATTTCTTGGACTCTAGCTAAAAATATGAAACCTTCTACTGATGTTTGTATTGTGAAAGAATGTATGGTTCAGGCGGCCTCATCAATGTTTGAAAGTGACATAGTTGACAGTATTCGACACATCCCACTATCAGCCATAAGCAACACAAGAAACTCAGAAATACTAGCAAAGAAAACGTGAAACAAATAACTTTCTGAATGCTATTCATTGGCTCTGGATGAATCATGTTATATTAATGATACTGTTCGGTAGCAGAAGGTTCGCAATTAAATAAAAATACAAAATCTTAAAGTGGACTGTATTAATACAAAGAAAATAAAGAACAAAACATAGATTGATTCAAATCTCTGAATTTCTGTGGTCAACCAACTCCTAAAATAACTGATGGGAATATAAGTCCGTAAAAGGCACAACAAAAGGGCCATGGCCCATGGGTAAAGTTTAAAATCACTTTGTCTCGACTGCTGAGAGCTCGGCATGCCCTCCTTGCTGTTCCGTCCCACCGGTCACTCTGGTCTCGTCTCCCCTTCTCTGCCACGTCACATCACATGACCCATGGACAGGTCCAAATCAAACCACAGGGGAAGAAGTTAGTTACCCACAGCAATTCAAATCTCAACATACTGTCCGCCAAAAGGGAATTAAATTCTCTTTTAAACACTACACAACAAATATAAACATAAATCAAATAACACATTAAATCCTGTCCTTATCTAAAGGAAGAGGACAAAGTTTGGTAATGGGTCTTTTGAATGTTCCATGAGGGGTGTGGATAGTGACAACGCGTACTAGTCCATCTGCACCAGGATGAATCTCTTCAATGACTCCCACCTTCCAGCACTTGGCTCTTTGCTGTAGGTGAGTCAGATAATCGTTAGACCATGACTTCCAGAAGTGTTGAAGTTTCTGCTGAAGTTGCTGCCATCTGGAGAGAACACTAATTCGAGTATTACTTAGGTCTGGTTCTGGTAAGGAAGTGATTGGTTGGCCAATAAGAAAATGACCTGGAGTCAATGGTAATGGGTCATTGGAAATAGGCACTAAAGGTCTTGAATTAAGGCAAGCTTCGGTTTGTATTACAAGGGTACTTAATTCTTTGAAAGTTCGGCAGGTGAGTCCCATGACTCTTCTTAAGTGATATTTAAATGATTTCACCCCAGCCTCCCAAATTCCACCAAAGTGAGGAGCTCGGGGTGGAATGAAGTGCCACTGGATCCCTTCGCCACACATGTAATTTACAACTATCTTCCCTGTGCATTGATTTGATGCTATCATCTAACTGGCGAAGCTCCTTGTTTGCACCTATGAATGTAGTTCCGTTGTCACTGTAAATGTGCGCACACTTGCCTCTTCGGGATATAAGCATACAAATACAGCTACATAACACTTAATTTTTGTTTTTGTTCATCGGGAACCTGACTTGATGTAAAACGGTCCCACATAATCAATTCCTGTATTGCAAAATGATCTGGTCGGCTCTACTCGATAATTCGGTAGTTGTCCCATCAACTGTTTTGCCGATTCTGACCTTAGTTTATGACAGATTAAGCAATGATGAATGACCTGTTTAATGATGTTCCTACCATTTACAATCCAATTGTTTTGTCGCAGTGATGCATGCAGCAACTGACATCCTGCATGTAATAGGCGTTTGTGCTCTTCTTCGATGATCAACCTTGTCAAATGATGCTTCAGAGGTAGTATTGCTTGATGTTTTTGCTCAAATGGAAGCTTAGATGCTTGTAGTCGACCTCCTACTCTAAGAATTTTGTGTTGACATAGAAAGGGATTCAAGGATTTCAACTTGCTTTTACTACTAACAAAATTCATGTTTTGCAAACTGTGAATTTCAGTTAAATACGTACAAGTTTGAGCGATCTTGATACAGCTGTGTAGAGCATTCTTAAGTTAAAGGACCGACCTGCCTTTCAGCTTGTTCGTGCGTTATTTGCAAATCGCAAGCAATATGCTACAACTTTCTGTAGTCTTCTCAAAGTGGAAAATTTTGTTGTGATGTCGTCTTGGTCAATGAGTGCCAAGAAGTTTGTTTTTACTATCCTTTCTTCAAGTATGTCTCCTGTGATCAATTGAGTATGTAAGATCGGCCATGCTGATGGTGACCGTCCCACCGGTCACTCTGGTCTCGTCTCCCCTTCCCCCTTCTCCTCTGCCACGTCACATCACATGACCCACGGACGGGTCCAAATCAAACCACAGGGGAAGAAGTTAGTTACCCACAGCAATTCAAATCTCAACAGATACTGCACAAGTACATATTTATATGATTTTTTGATGAAAAAAGTGAACAAGATTATGAAAAGCTATTTTAAATGTGTTATTCCTTAAGGACAGAACTTGTGAAGAAGACTGTACTATTCCCTAACAGGATTTCTTAAATCCATTGTCCTTGGTATTTCCAAGTTAATATCAATAACCACAGATGGTAATGATAGCTCCAAATAAAGGAGTGGTTCAATGCCTCAAGGAAGATAATGTAAATTTGCTAAGTTACCATTGCATAATTCACCAAGCCATCTTGTGCTGCAAACATATTATAAATTTTGAAGAAGTGATGCCAGGGTTGAACTGGCCCGGTGGGACACCAGGATATTTCCCGATGGGCCGAAGCAAAAATAGGCCAGTGGGGCCAGGCCGATCGGCTGTTAAAAACCATAATTTAATTATTTTTTAAATCCGTTAACCCAGAAATATGGAAGAACGGATTTTGTCCGTTTTTAACTAAGTTTCCTCGAAGTTATCTTTCCAAATGTTTTACATCTCTCACTCCTTTCATCATTGCCTCTCACTATCTTAATCCTTCCATCCCCTATTGTGTACTTATAGACAAGTCCAGGGATTTATCCGCAAGTCAGCATCTTTCCTCACTCTGCTCCGAGTAAGTTATGATGATCCACAATCATCAATTTTCATACAAATTTGCAAAACTTTAAACATTTTCATCTCAAACTTGTTTCACTGCATCCAATCTTAAAGAAAATCTATTTAAGTATGAAATCATATTAACTGCTCATGTTTATTTAAAATTATTTTCAAGTACAACAAGTCTTTCGAAATATTTGCAAACTAATAACATGGTATTATCAAGTGCTTTTGCTATGGTTCATGCAACTGTGAAAACAATATCCGAGTGTACAGTGGGTGTGGCCTAATCCCTCACTCCACTTGGAACCCTCCCCTGTCGCCCTTCTTTGCCGCATGGGCTATCACTGTCTCTGTCCTTTTCTAACTACACTTGCCAAATAGTCGCAAAACTTCATTTAGGCAGCAACTGTAAATAGTGAGAACTTACAACCTAAGGACGAAAAGGATGGGGTAATAGTGGGGTGAGAAAAGTCAAGATGAACGAGGGAACTTCCCCTCCATGTGCAGCCAAAATCTGCACATGTTCTTATGTTTGTGGCATGCCTATATTGAAGAAATTAATTTGGAAAATCTTTAAAATTTAAAACGTTTTCAAACTTATTTGTACTGCCTTAATTTCCGACTTTCATAAACACTTTTTAAAAAATAATGATTTGATAAAGGATTTTTAATTTAATCTGAATTTTTCAACAATGATGCTAAGAAAACCGATTTTGTTAATCTTGAAAAATTAATGAAAAAATTTTACCAAGATTTTCAAGTAACTGATTTAGTCACTGAGTACAATGATTTTGCGCAAAAATGGATCTCAGGGGCATTCCATGTCAACCGGACCACTTTTCTCTCTTGATGTCTTCAATATTTACCAAATTGGGATATGTTGTAGGGCTCGTGAATCAGTACATTAGGTAGAAACAGTTTGCCCCTGTAAGGTGTGGTTGCCTACCAATCAGGCATATTATTTTTAATAATTGGAGTGGCGGTATACTGTTAAGAGTGATAAATCGGTTAATAAAATTAAGTATTCAGAAAAGACAACGTATTTTATAGTGTTTTTAATGTGCTTTCACATCATTTAACGCACGTTCAGCTAACCTAATTTTCAACAATAAATTCGACTGAAAAATAAATGTACATTTTATCAAAAGTATGACCATTTTTATTTTTGTCAAAAACCTCCTAAAAGTAAGCCCAAGATGTCTTCATTGTTGCCAAATAAACATCAATATGGAGGTATTTGCCGTTGGATCACTACAAGGTAATAAGTATTCCCGTGCAGGAGATGGAATGTGCTGCTTCGTAAGTTAACATTTAGGTATATTTATATCCCCATCAGTAAAGGTCTGCATGGCATTTTGGGGTTTCTCCACACCATTTCCCATGCATTCTTAAGGAAATAGTATTTTGTTGACCCCATGGGGTATAAGAGACCTCACGGTCTTCAAACCTAGACCAAGTTCTTCCTTTGGTCGATAGGATGGCCCATGGAACTTTCAAATTTGATAGCTTGAGCGGTGTAAAAACATAAAGAACATACACTAAAATATTTATAAAATTGTGATATCGGAGCAAGGTCTGTACTGTTGTAAGGGGAAAAGAATGTAGATTGTAATTATTATCACAGAATTGTTATAATTGATCATATTTTTTAATTACTACTAAAACAGCAATTTTGCATTTTAAATCACATTTTATTGGATTGTTTCTATGGAGATGATTATTACCAAACAGCTTGAGCATAGATGAGTGAACAAATGGGTTATTTTCTTTTCCACCAGACTACCCTTCAGCATTGCACAATTGATCCATACATATTAGCGTATAAACAGTAACATTTATAAAATTCCTTTATTTAAAAGAATACATGCAAAATATAATGTCAGAAAGAGATTTTGACATGGCTTTAGTCAGAGCTGCGAACCGAACTACAATAATTTAGCTGAACTGAAACTGAAAATTAATTTTTTACAGAACCAGATTTATTTTGCAAAAGTGGTTTGGTTCGATTTGAGCTCGATTCACCAAACACAAAGGAACACACATTTTCAAAAGAGTTGGAAAAACCGAAGTTGGCAGAACCCTAATTCTACAAAAATACTGGCGAACTTTCCCCTTCTCTCCCACTTATTGTTGTTATCCATGGGGAGCATTAACGGTAAAGGAGAGCACCTACTGTGACATCATGCAGAGCACCTCCAGAGTTGAAGCTGACTACGTGAATGTATTCGAAGACTATTTGAAACCAGGTAAAAGGGTTGTTCTACAGCATCTAAGAAAGTGGCCAATCTCTTCTGACAGAGAGCAAAGAGGCCTAATACTTTATGTTTAACAGTAATATATTAATTTCATTGTGTATCATTTTTACTTTCTCCATACGTAATCCAGGGGAAAAGTATTATTTTCATGAAAAAAATCGATTTCGAGATTTCAATGGAAATACACGTTTTGAGGTCTCCTGAACACGTTTAGACCATTTTCTCGATGATGTCTGTCTGTATATGTGAGTTTTTTTGTGGGTGCTCTAACTCAAAAACTATTAATCAGGTCAATGTGAAATTTTATATTTAACATTTTTATGAGTCAGAAGAACTGATTAATTTTTGGTAAAAATCGGTCGACTGGAAGTGGGTGTTTACTCTTGTCACATCTGTTATTTTGAGATATTTGCTTTAATATTTGATTAATGTAAAAAATATTGGAATAAATGATATATGAAATTTAATTTTCTACAACAACCTTTGTTTGAAACATTTTTAAGAGATATTTTAAAAACTAATTTTTTAGCTGCTATCACTGACCAGCAACTATTGTTAACAATTGATGCTTAGTTACGTCTTAGTAATGCTCCTTTTTATCACTTTCTCCATATACGTAGTATAGGGGAAAGTATTGTATTCATAAAAAAAATCGACTTCGAGATTTCAACAGAAATGCACGTTTTGAGGTCACCTGAACACGTTTTGACCATTTTCTCGATGTCTGCGAGTTGTGGGATAGCTTTTTGTGGGCAACTCAAAAACTATTAATCAGGTCAACATGAAATTTTATATTTATTTGTATATATTTATATTTAAAAAAAGTTGCAAGAACTGATTAGTTTTTGGTAAAAATCGGTCAACTGGAAGTGGATTTTTACTCTTGTCACTTATCCATTATTTTGAGATATTTGCTTTAATATTTGATTAATGTAAAAAAAATATTGGAATGAATGTTATATGAAATTTAATTTTCTACAACCTTTGTTTGAAACATTTTTAAGAGATATTTTAAAAACTAATTATTTAGCTGCTATCACCGACCAGCAACTATTGTTAACAATTGATGCTTAGTTACATCTTAGTAATGCTCTTTTTTATCACTTTCTCCATATACATAGTATAGGGGCAAGTATTGTATTCATGAAAAAAATCGACTTCGAGACTTCAACAGAAATACACGTTTTGACCATTTTCTCCATGTCTGTGAGTTGTGGGATAGCTTTTTGTGGGTAACTCAAAAACTATTAATCAGGTCAACGTGAAATATAATATTTATATTTTAAAAAAGTCGCAAGAACTGATTAGTTTTTGGAAAAAATTGGTTAACCGAAAGTGGGTGTTTACTCTTGTCATGTATCCGTTATTTTGAAATATTTGCTTTAATATTTTATAAATGTAAAAATGTATTGGAATAAAAATTGTAGGAAATTTAATTTTCTACAACCTTTGTTTGAAACATTTTTCCATACAATGCATTGTTTAAGAGATATCTTATATTTTAGCTACCACCACCACACCATCTACCGGCGACTATTGTTAACAATTGACGCTTAGTTACATCTTAGTAATGCTCCAATTTCTTTTCTTAATTGTTGGAGCTTTGTGGCTATAACCAATATCAGAAGGCTATGGTTTGAGTTTATTTCTGTTCTTTGTTGTCTAAAATTTTCTCGCAGTTTCTTAAAATATTTATTATTATCTAACCTATTTGAAATTTTTAGAAATACAGTGAGACCTGGGTTATACGTAGTTCAAGGGACCGAACAAAAAATACGTATAACTCAGAGTTACGCATAACTCAATAGATGGTTAAATAAGATCGACATATGAAGATTAAACCAGACACTTGGTGATTTCGTGAAAGGCATATATTTATAGAGCAAAAATAAAATATCTCACAACCACAAACTCTCACTCACTGATGTAGCACTCACAATCAGCACGTGATTTTTAAAAAATACTCTTTCAACAAATTACATTTTATTTTAAATGAAATAGTCAGTTATTGTCTTTTGTTTCCTTCTTTTCATGGAAAAAAGGTACAGAGAACTTTTAAGTTGATTTGCTATGGACATAATCTCCTCTTGACTCTCAAAAGAGGAAATGAAGCGCTTCACCACTTCCATACTAGCCAATGCCTCTGAAAATGAGGGGATGTTTCCTGACAATTTGCTCTTTTCGTCATCTGATTCGGCACTATCTTCTTCTTGAGTCACCACACTTGCTATGATTTCGTCATCATCTGTCAAGTATGATGGTAAAAAGGCATTTTGTTCAGGAAAAAAATTATCTAGAGCATAACACTGGTCTGAAATATACTCACCAAGGCTGGCGCAAACAGCAACATCATCATCGAAATGAATGAAGTCCTCAAATGAGCATTCTGTTGACCAACTCTCAGGTGGCTCCACATCATCGGGTACGTCATCTGCTGCCCATCAAAAACAAATCCTGCATTACGGAAGCACTTCTTTATCATAGAAGGCTGGACTGCATTCCAAGCGGAGGCAATGAAGTGCATTGCCTGAATAAGAAAATCACAATTTCAGACAATTTAGAAACCAAAGTTCATGAAGTGAGGAAGTTACTGATCACTGCAGCAATTTGTCTTACCTGAAGGACACTGAGTTGTGGGCGTTTTTTCTCTGGGCTCGCATCTAGCAGGGAGACAGTACATTGAACCAAAATTTTGTGGTAATGTGCCTTTAGATTGGCAATTATGCCCAAGTCAAGTGGCTGCAGCTTGCTAGTGGTGTTAGGGGGGAAAAACTCGAGGCGGATATGGGAGAAATCTTGAAAATCGTGACCAGTACAGTTGTACCAGAAAAGTAGAATTTTTCGTTTTTCTTTGCGCATTCTATCATTTAAATCTATCAGCCACTTTTTCATCACACTGTTCGTCATCCAAGTCTTGCTATTTGCGGTGTAATCTGTAGGAAATATCGAGGCTTAGTAGATTTGCCGATAATAAGCGGCCGGCACTTGTCTGTTCCATCTGCATTGCAAGCAAGTAAAACTGTCAAACGTTGCTTACTCTTCTTCCCCCATGACAAGTATCCATCTTTTCTGCCAATGTGCGACTTGGAAAGAGGATTGTAGAAAAGTCCTGTTTCATCTATGTTGTAAATATCGGATGGCCTGTATCCCGCAATTAACATGCCCAACTGTTTTTTCCTTCCAAAAGGCTGCACAAACATTGTCAACCAAACTTGACTCCCCTGAAATCATGCGTCTAGTGATGCCATGCCTTTCTTTAAATCCTTGCAGCCAACGTTGTGAAGCCTGAAATTCCTAAACAGATTTTTCTAGATCTGCATATCTTCCTTCCTGGACACGTCTTCTTATGTGCATTCTGGCCAGCGCTTGCATAGTTTTCTCTCACTTGGTCAGATTTGGCCAGAATAGTGCACAGCGTTGTATATGGAATTTTCAGTCTGTTAGCCAGTTCTTTCTTCAACGTGTGGATTTTCTTCAGCCTCATTTATAATTTTTATTTTATTCTCTACTGTAATTCCTTTTCTTTTTTGAGACGTGTCGCGAGTGTGTGAATGACTGAAGTGATATAAAGGCTGGCAAAACACTGAGGAGAATGTTCACGACTGATAAAACGCTGTGGCTTCCAGTGCACGACTATCCCCTTCTGCGCACAAAGTCAGCTTACATTGTTATCGCAAACCATTGTTATCGGATACTGGCAGATTACGTCACGTTATTTCAACATGACATAATCCTATAATGATGCAAAATAATAATATGTATGTACAGCACGTAAATGCATACAACTGAGATAAAAGTAGCTGGTGGGATCGGATGAACGCTACGTATAAATGAAGTTTACGTATAAGTCAGTTACTCATAACTCAGTATTTTAATACGTGTAACCATATGGTGTTTCGCCCAGACCAGCCATAAAATACGTATAAAAGAGTATTACATATAATTGGGTTACGTATAACCCAGGTTTCACTGTATTACAGATATGGAGAAAGTCATGTGGTGGCCACATCAGATTTTTTTCTTAGTTGTTGGAGATTCCTGGTTATGTCCAATATCAGAACGCTACAGTATGAGTCTATTTCTGTTCTTTGTAAGGTCTTTAAGTTTTTCTCACAGTTCCTTAAAATATTCATTATCATTTAACCTACTTGGAATTTTTATAAATATTACAGGTATGGAGAAAGTCATGTGGTGGCCACATCAGATTTAAAAAATATATTTTCTTTAATATGTGATGAATGTAAAAAAGTATTGGAATAAAAGTTATAGGAAATTTAATTTTCTACAATGTTTGTTTGAAACTTTCCCATATAATTCATTTTTTAAGAGATATATTAAAAATTACATTTTTTTAACTGACACCACACCACCTACCGGTGACTATTGTAAACACTTTATGCTTACATCTTACATTTGTAATGCTTCTTTTTATTTTCTTCATTGTTGGAGCTTCGGAGCTATATCCAATATGAGAAGGCTACGGTTTGAGTTGATGTCTGATCATGGAGAAAGTCATGTGGTGGCCACATCAGGTTTTTATTTTCAATATCTCTTAATGAAAACACCATATCTTGACACTATGCATGGAGATAGTAAAAAGATAAAGTTCCAATTTTGCTTGAACCGAACCAAACTAAACCACCATCTAAATTCCATCTTTGAACCGTACCACTTACAAAAATTTTGAACCAAACCACTCCAAAATTTGTAGTGGTTTGCAGCTCTGCTTTTAGTATTTTAAACCTGATAATGCTCTATTAATTTGTTTTTCAATTTTTCTCTATCATTGATAAACTATGAATTACAAATGGTATTTATGGTACGAGCATTCCTTGGAATTAAATTCGAGGACAACAAAAAGCAAAAAATAGTAGATGAGGGCAGCCAGTTCAATGATCATTGGACAAATGATTATTTTTTGTTTTACACCATGACTAAGCGATTTGTTTGATATGTCATGAAACGTCATAAGGAGTACTCATTGTTTCATGGAGACATACGACTGAACAAGTATAATTCACTTAGGAAATCTATGTATGTACCAGCAGCAAATACTACTTATGTTGTCAAAAAATGTATTCTTTCCAGATATCTTGCTCCTGAATGTTTATTGACAGAGTTGCACTATGTCTACAGGATTGGCATCTTAACACTTACAATTAGTAATATTATCCATGATGTGTTCCGGAAAATTTGGAACAATTTAAAAGAAACCTGCTTACCAACACCTACTAAGAATATGTGGCTTGAAGTTGCTCATAGATTTGAGAAAGATATGGACTTTCCGTATTGTTTGGGAGCAATTGATGGAAAACATATCTGAATTATTAAATCATCTGACAGTGGATCATTATATTATAATATTATATATATTATAATGTGGGGTGCCGGTGGTGTAGTGGTTAGGACGCTGGCTGCTACTCGCCCGATGCTTGAAAAAGTCATCAGGTACGAATCCTGCGCGAGTAGGATTTTTTCTCAAGGTCATCCGGCCCCCTGTTCGCGTGGTTTGAGGAGACCGCGCAAATTCAGCTGTTCCGTCCTTCGGAAGGGACGTTAAGCCGTTGGCCCCCCTGGTGTTCTTCGCAAGAGCAGGCAAATGCCGGCACCGGGTTTCCCTCCTCCCTTCTGTGTGTGTGTGTCCGGTGTGGAAGGCAACGGGAAACCACCACACCGTGTATGTATATTCCCTAGTCAAAAACCAATTAAGTAATTAATTGGTAGGACCTGTCGTAAGACAGAACACGAATGAATGAATGATATATTATAATATAATAATATTTTAATTACAAGCAGTATTTCTCAATTGTTCTCTTGGCAATATGTGACTCTAGCTATTCTTTTACATATGTAGGCATGGAAAAAGTTCTGATTCCTCCATATTAAAAAATTGTAATTTCTGAAAATGTGCGATGAATAATACGCTAAATATTCCCAATCTGTCAACATTACATGTAACATGTGCTCCAAAAGTGCCTTATGTTTTTGTTGGAGATGAGGCATTCGGCCTCTGAAAATATGTTAAATGGAGGAAAAAATCTAGATTAAAAAAGTATTCAATTACCGTTTGTCATGAGCAATAGGATATACTGAGTGCTCTTTCGGTATACTCTCAAAAAAGGGGAGAATTTACCAGTGACCTTTAAATGTTTCAGTTGAATTTGCTGAAGACAATCAAAGCATGTGTCATTCTCCATAATTTGTCCGAAAAAGAGATGGTTTTTAGGCTGGTTTCCAAAGGAAACATAGCCTTATGAAATGGTCCTGTCTGTGTGTGTGTATGAGTCCCCTACTAACAACTTTTGCACCAATGGACTGATTTTCATGAAACTTGATAGGTGGCTCATGCTGCCAGGGCTCACCTCCAGGCTAAATTTTATTTGGTGAAGATTGAAGTCCTGGGTTCGATCCCAGGAACTTTTTTCCTTATTTGTTTTACATCAGAAATCTCAAATCCATCGTACAGAGATGTTTTCTTTGATACATTAAAATATCTTAAATTGTGATATCGGAGCGCGGTTTGTACTGTTCTAAGAGGAAAAGAATGTAAATTCTAATTCTTATCACAGAATTTTGATAATTGATCATATTTTCTTGAATTTCTACTAAAACAGCGTTTTTGCGTTTTAAATTGCATTTTATCAGATTGTAGCCATGGAGGCCATTATTACCGAACTCAGCTTGAGCATAGACGAGTGAACAAATGGGTTATTTTCTTTTCCACTCAACTACTCTTCAGCAATGGACAGTTGATCCAGACATTAGCATATAAACAGTAACATTTATTAAATTCATTTATTAAAAAAAATACATGCAAAATATGCCATAAAGAGATTTTGACATTGTTTTTAGTATTTTAAACCTGATAATGCTCTCTTAATTTGTTTTCCAATTTTTTCTACCATTGATAAACTATGAATTACAACTGGTATTTATGGTATGATAATTCCTTGGAATGACTAACACATACTGAAACATTTCCTATCAATATAAGTAATCAATTCGAGATGTCAACGTTTGGAAACCAGCCTTCATTATTCCTGGTTTGGACTTCTTGTTTTCCTTAGAGGAAACCCTCTCTTATGAAGGTTTACTTGATGAACAAGGAAATGTAGATAACAGAGGTTTGGTGTCTCTACAAATACAAGATATTTTTGCCAACTATTTTGTTGGTATTGGAGACCTACCCTGGCAATATTCACGTACCTATCTAATTGTAAAATAGTCTTTTGAATTTAAAATTTGCAATATTATATGTAGGGAGACAATATTTTTTTCAAATGTACAATCATCTGCCTAGCTATTTAACACCATTGTACATAAATTTAAAAAAGAAATGACATATATTGTAACATTTCATTTCAAGATATACTTTGCATCATTTCTTCTTGTGTTATGGTGTTCCATAAACATACTGATTACAATGTTCTGCTTTAATATTTATTTTTGACTGGTATGCTTATAATATATAATTGAAATTAATTTTAGGAAATGCTATCCTGTACATGAAAAAGCATATCATAAGAAATAATTCTAAATGACAAAATAAATAAATTTGCAATCAATAAAAGAAATACACATCTATTTCCTGCTTTATTTCTTTCTCCAAATCATCCAAGTCCGGATAAAACATTTTGTAAACTTCTATCCAGGAGTTCTGCTTGGACACTTTATCAACATATTCACTTGAAGATGCATCCCAAATGGCTGGATGTTCCTGGATAGCTGCAATTAATCAGTCTGGATCCATGTTAACCCTAGAATAGTAACATGAGTCATTCTGACACATTCTGAAAGATGTCTAACGAGGTTTGTGTTCAGACACGCTCCCCCTATCTTAGCAGTGCTTCCTCTAGTTAGTTGTGTATGTACTGTCAAAGAAAAAATAAAAATATCCCTCTAAAACCATTCTCAAGGCTACAGTTTATGCAAGAGTTGCACAAGGGGCTGAGTGCAAATGGCAAAAAAGCAGATACAGTTTGACAAATTTAAGTAATGATCTGAAAGCTTTGATTTGCAAAGCCTTAGGAGAGGTAAAAACGTTCGTGAAACACATCAAACGACAGAGATCAAGAAAGTGCTGTCATTTATACCACTATGCCAAGAGAAGGAAAACCTCCACTCGCTGCACACTTTGCAAGTAGCCTATCTGTGGTGAGCACCAAAAAATTGTGCCCTAATTGTTAATTTACACAACATTTACTACATTTTTACATTTAAAAAATCATTTTAAAACAATTTTTTAATGATAACAACTGATAACAAACTGGCTTCCACCATGACAACAAATAACTATACGTGTTAAATATTTCAAGTAAAACTTACTCTATTTTCATTTATAATTTTAATAGCATAATATTTAATAGATAAAAATAATGTATAGTCAATATTTAATTTTTAAGTGTAATTTCTCTTTTATCCGTTTCTCATAGTCCTTACGTGCTACTTCTCCATTTTACATTATTTCTTATGGGAAATACGTTTTCATTTAACATGATTCTGCTGAACATGGTACTTTATAGGAACAAATCTACTGTATTAGGTAGCTTTTTAAAATACCAATTTCCAGTTTGTTTTGGCCAAAGTAAATTCCAAGAAATAAGATGACTATAAGAAATGATAAAAAACAAGAAAGGAAAAGTGTTTGATGTTTTTTTATAAAATTAACAAAAAATTATATCGCAACTATTTTTTAGTGATAAGGAAAAAGAGCAGAAAAAATGGTCTTATTTCCCTAATGAAAAGTTGAGAAACCTTATAATCATAATATGTATTTTTATGGTAACAAGAAGGTTTCTTAATTTTTTATTAGTTGTAATCAACCATAGAGCTCTTATCTTACTTTTTCTTATTTTCATAATTGTGATGAAATGCAGGAGAATTCCTTGTGATACACAGAAATAAAAAAATTGTAACTGAAGCCATTCCAGAGATTTTAGTATGACAAAGCATAACTTACGCCTGAAAAAAGAGGCTTACAGTATGATAGACAATATCAATGAATAATTATATGAACTTTGTCTACTGTCCAACTAAGTTGCTGTTGATTTTTTTGTTGGAATTGGGACTGTGTTAGTACTAGTTCATGCTAATCTGCACCAAACTGATTTTTTGATAAATGCAAACTTATGATACTATAAATTGTGTTAGGCATTGATAAATTTCCTGAAACTATCAACAGAATGATGAACCCTTGCATTAATCAGCAAAAGAATACTTCCTATTTCAATATTAAAATTTTTATTTTACTTTTATTAAAAATATATTAGGATAAAGCACCAAAAAACAGTACAAGTATAGAGAAGGCGAAACAGCTTTGGTTGACGGTAGAAATGGAAAGAAAGGAGAGTTGTGATGGAATGGCAGCTGCTGCAAATGATTGGAGAAAGAAATAAACTTTTCAATAAAGCGAATTAGAAGAAAATACATAAGAAATATTGAATAATTTTAAAAAAATTTCTGACGGTCTTAATGGGAGCAAAGAGTACATTGAAGAAAACCATAACAATAGTATTATATTCTTAAATGGACGGTATAAGCGATTATCTCAAAGGTAGAACAGGTCCATGAGTAAGAATTCTAAAAAAATATGCACGGTGAGTTGCGAGTTTTGCAACAAATTGTCTGAATATGCTATTATTTCTTTCCAATAAATATACGAAAAAGTGAAATCATTTAACTTTTAATTTTGTTCATGGGCAAGTAAAATGACGAGTATGAAAGTTTTACAGACTAGATACGATAATTTTCAGATAAACGTTTTAAGTAAAAACTGTAGCCGTAGTAAACTTGCCCTTTGTGAAGTTAGGGTAATATCTGCCATGAAATGGAAGCTTAAAATTTAAATACATAGACAGTGGCGGATTTATAAATTTCCCTCCCCTAGATGAAATTATTTTTCCGTCCCGTTTCGGCGCTTTTTCCTAAAAAGACTCCCTAATGTATATGGTTTGTCGGTCCATCAGCCGATCATAATAGTTTAATTCATCAGAAGTCTGTGTAGTATTAATTTTATTATTCCCACCCAGATTCCATTTTTATTGCCGCCCCTAGACCATTACCTACTTTGGGCTTATTTCCAATTCGCTACTGTACATAGGCATTAGGTGGATTATCTTATTCTAACTAATGAGTATGCATTCATCATCAATATTCAATATCGCTTGGAAGGCGAGGTAAACACGAAAGTTTTCTACACAATCATTGATACACACCAGAAAGATGTAACGATTTTCTTTATCGGGTAGGTTGGTTATTTTGACAACTTCCTCTATATTATATAAAAATTAATGAATAATACAGATTGACAAATCTACTTCGTCATTAAGAACTTAAATGTCATTAGCTCTGCTTATTAAAAAATCCCTAATGAAGATGTGCTTAGCAGATATATTACTTTCGACAGGCTTCATATTTAACATAACAAGTTTGCTTACGACTGTTGATGTTGGTTCAGCAATTGCTTTCGCGATATTTTCTTTTCCGAATAAAATGTTTTCATTTTCATGCAGATAAGCAGTCTGGAAAAAAGGATTATTATAGCAGTTATAGGTAAAAATTATATATTGTTATATTTCTTTAGCTTTTAAGTGTCTTTGCATAAAGAAATTAAAAATGAGTCAATAGTGCTACCTGTTTCAGAAGTAATTTAATTCAAATTTTCAGTGTATTACAAGAAAACCCTTAACTGCTGTCATTTGTCTGGCTAAGTTGAGCACAGGAGCGGTAGATAGCGCAGAATGAGCTGTTGTTAACGTTTATGTCATTACAGTCTGAAAATCGAATAATATCATAATGCCTAAATGGACGATGCATCTTTAAAAGTGCAACTTGTGTTTTCAGTATGATTTTTTCAGTGTGTCGGAGTTAAATGAAAAAATACCTGTTCTGGGTTATCCGGCTGTGGAACTGAAGGATGCCCCTTCTTCAAAGTCTGTGAGTAGTACACAGCACTAAAAGCTTGTTATGGTATTAGTTACTCGTTTTATAAATGCAACACGCCGAAACACTTAATAAAATAGTCTTTAATTTTAGTAAACATATTTATTGCTAAAGAATATTTCATTTTATCAGAGCGAATTTTATTTTTACTTGTGGTGGATAAACAAAAATAATGCCTGGTCCCATCGATGTTTTGGTTTCATTCGTTGCCACGAATTGATTTAGAATGAACTTTGAGAGTTATGGAGCATATATATGTAATTTAGGCTCATTTTGTTTTTCTGTATTGAAAAAATTATTGTAGAAGCGCAGTTACAGATAAACAAACTAGAGGATTTTCTATGTATCTATATAAAGTGTCATATTGATAAGCATAGCCTTCCTTCTGTTAATTAAGTATTTGAATTTAAATAATTATGCATTTTATTATGAAAATAAGTAAAAAATAGGAAAGACGTGTAACAACGCAGATATTTGGTTACATGTAAAGGGAGTATTAAGACGCATATGCCTTAATTATAAATATATTGGGTCGAGTGAATAAAAATTAAGCAAATGTTTAAAGCAAAAGCATAAGCAAATGCTAAAAGCATTTGCTTCATATTGAGTGAATAAAAGTTTGCTTTTGCTTATAAGCATTTGCTACCCAGTTTTAAGCAAATGCTTAACTTTTACGGAAGAAAACTCTTTGCAACTCTTCCCTTACGTGTTTTTGTTTACATTTCAAGTTTTACATAGTTGGATTTCAAACTAAAAACGTAAATATATTGGGTAACATTTTTTAAAAAGTTAATTAATATTTTTAGCTTTCTTTTATAACTGAATTCGATAATATCACAAATCATGGGTGCATTTTTATTCAATTAGTTACAGTAATTTTATTCAGTCATTTGCCTTTATAGTGATTTTGGACGCAACAAATTTTATTGTCTTACATACAGTTGTGCATTGTACGTGGTGTTCTTCCCCGACTCCTATTTGGAATCCGGAATCACTTAAATGCCTTAAAAATATTTCTATCTTCCGTTTGGAAGACAGTGCCCCGCCACGTCTATCTTGATTTTCTCCGAGTAATAGATTTGAAATATAGGTAGGTACCTAACATTTTCTTCAGAGAAACGATATAAATTTTTATAACCGTTGGTTGTTGAAACTTTTCTCGTATTTTTTTAAACCATAAATTACCATATTTAGGATCAATTATCATGAAAATAGAGTACTTAGCAAGCCCTTTACCTCACTTAAAAAAGTTTAAGCATACCTATGCTTAAAGCATTAAGCAAAAGCTCGGTTTTATTCACACAATTTTAAGCAAATGCTTAAGAAAATCCTAAAAACAAGCAAATGCTTATTCTTTCTAGCAAAAGCAAATGCATTTTTTTTTGTTCACCCCAAATTAAGCATTTGCTTAAAAAGTAATAGAAATCTTCAGCATAAGCATTTGCTTATTTTTTATTCACTCAACCCATTGTGTAGTACACCTTGATATTCCTTAGTAATCCCAAGCAGCTTAGTTGTTAAATCAAATTAATTATGTTCTATAGTAAATGATATACTGGAATGAACGGTATTTTAGAAACGCATTGTGAGTTGGTATTTAAGTTAATTGTGCATTCAGAAGGAATACGTTCATACTTTATTAATGAACTTATATTTATCATAATTTCAGTGAGGGATTAATAGGTTGCCTGATGAACTTTCCTGTTTCAGAATGGACAACTAACATATAAGGAGAAGTTGAGAATTCAAAGGGTGTCGCGTTAGAACAAGCTTTTACTTTAAAATATATTTATTACTTAAATAATTATTAACGTAATAAGTAATGCACACTTTAAATGGCGAATGTGGATTTAATTATTTTTGTACGAGAATTAATACATAGTAGGTTTCTACTCTCATGTTTATGGATTCGGAGAAAGGTGTCAGTCAATCAATTATAAGGATTCAGAATTAAATGTTAATTAGTTTCAGGAAAATCACTGTAAAATAGTCACCTTTGTATTTATTAAAAAAATTTATTTTGGAATATCTCATAAACGCAGCAAGTGTCTGAGGTAAGCATTCTAAAAGCGGGAGGTAATCGATATATTTTGAAGTCGCGTGCGTTTGCGATCAAAGCCTTTGATTATTATTTGGAAAATTACAATTTTAAAGTGAAATTTTTAATTATCGATTTAGAAGACTTTTCTTAAAATTCGAGCGAGAATAATTTTATTCATTCGCTTTTTTTACGTTTCATTTTATTAACCTCGGTATGATACTTCTTTATGTAACTTTATACAACCGCGCCATTTTATCATAAATTGTTTGCAATTGGTTACGAAGAAACAAGTTGCAAATTTTTATGGACGCTCAGGTTAGTAGTTTTAGTCAGTCATATCGTCCTTTACTTTTCACGGTATGGCAATCTCGAATTCTGTTGCATCATGTTTGTTTTGGTATTTCAAATCGTTAGAAAATATTTCGCTTCAAAAGAGGTACTTTTATAATTTTATCGGGAAGATAATTATTCGATTTTATGGATTATTTTAATTTAACTGACAGCCATGGTAAAAATTTGATTTTCATAAAATTCATATCGCACACATCGGCACATGTGGAGAATAATTGCATTTCAAAGGGAAAAAAATTCACTCACCCCCTCAGACAATGTTCCTTTTTGGTATGCTGATGTATGCACTTTTGTCTATCAAAATAAGGTGAAGGTTGCGGGATCACGCTCCAAATAATTTATAGAGTGGTAATTTCAGAAAATATTTACGAGTTTCATATTGCGTAATTATGATGAGAAAAAATTACCTCGCTTTCATTGAAAATTTTCGTTTATGCACACAGTTCGTGGTAAACAAAAACACAATCACTCCTACATTATTGGCCTCAAGCCGCTGCCATTCCCGTCCGAGCTAATTTCCCCCCCCGCAGATGAAAGGAGGGGAATATGTACAGTTATGTGGATGAGTGAGCACCTTTGGGTGAATCATTTCACTTGCGGGAAACGAAATCATCGTTGTGTGGCACACGCATTATTCGTTGCGCAACGGTCGCGCGTGGACTGAGTAGGAGCGACAAGATACGACCTGCTTGCTCTCTTTGTCCCGTCCTTCCCCTCCACCCCGACTCCCTCCAACCCAACCTTTTCCTGTGGGAGATGCGTGTTGCATTCCTGGCCAGGGGTGGTTCTCATTCGGTGTCGAGGAGGGCGTACATACTTCACGTCAGCATTTGCTATGGAAACAAGTTCGAGGAGAGTGCGATTATTCCCTTCTTCATGCATCTTGGATTGGTCTCGGACTGAGATTGCCTTCGTCTCGTGAGTGATTCTCTCGTTCCAATCTTTTTTTAAAAAATTCTGTCTAGATTTGGCTGGAGAAAGGGCTCGTAAGATAGGAGTGCTACCGAATAACACTTATGTCTGCTCTCTTCGGACTAAGTCCGAGCTGTGTAGTTGGAAATGAATTTTTGATTGGTTGGAAGTGATCGTGACGTAAGGGAAAAGTTCACCAAACTTGTACACTCCGTCGTATTTTAAATAGAACTTCTTAGGTCGTTATATAATTTACCATTTCATTATTTTAACGTGTTAAAAATATTTAATTTTTAATTTTCGTATCGATGATCGCTTTACTTTAAGAGCAAATATTGATGGCCCTCTTTTGTTTCAAGAGTGTAGTATATTTTTTACATTCATATTCGTTTGTCTCTTGTTAGCGTGCGGTATTTGGGTAACTGGTTGTTTTCATCTTAGAAATTGCTGTTGATCTATTGAATATTAAAAGTGATATTAGAAGGGATATTAGACCATATTTTATAGTTCATTACATCGCATTTTCCCCTCAAAAGATCGCATTAGCGTCGCCTGAGGCTGAAAGACATTCATGCTCATCGTAGTGGAAATTTTTATTTCTGCTTTCAGTTTTCCTAATCGAACTATTCACAGTCGCGTCAATGGATCAGTAACGAACGTAAGTAAATGTATCTAGTATTCTTTCCGAATTTTAGCCGAATGAAAATGTTTATCTGTGCCATATTGAAAAATAAACTTTTGTGCAGAAAGATGGTTATTATTAGACTAGCGTATTTGCTCGTCAAAATGATGGATATGCGTGAGTTAAATGCTAAGTTAAAATAAAATTTAAATATAAAATTCATATATTTGAATGGTCTAGGAAGTATAAGTAGTTTTGAGCATAGAACTGTTTTCTGGAAAAGAAATATTAATGAATATTTATTGGTTAAAAATAACGATGGAAACCTTTATATACCCAAAACTATTTTAAAATTCTGGTGCATTTAATTATGTGAATTTTTTGTTTTTTGAATTTTTAGTGCATATAAAACGTTTTTTCATTAAAATAAATTTATAAATTTAATTTTTCTGTTTTTAGTCAAAGATTAAAAACTTAACTTTCGAAGAAAATGTACTCAGTATCTTTTTAAAACCACAGCATTTTAAGTTTCTATGCCTGGCTTAAGGACACTCATTAACGTAGTATAAATAAATAACAGAATATTTATTTATTTTCATTATCGTCGTATTGTTTATAGTTACCAATATATTGATTAAACTTCAAAACATCTTCGAAATTCCGTGGATATGTAAAAGATAAGACGCGTATTTCTAATCTCATTGACTCGTACACAGTTACACGAAGCCGGCAAAATTATAAATCTTCTTGACTACGAAAGTTTTTTTACGCAAAAATATGTCAAATTTTAACGATAAAACGTAATTTGTGGACCGATTCGATGCGTATTCGAAAATCGACGGCAGGAAAATGAAATTTAGTTTTTTCAAGCGTTCTTTGTTTCAAGTCCCTAATCCCTACGATGATTCTAAGTAATTTTAACATGCAAATGATTAATATGCTACACTCATCGCCATGTTAATCAAATGCTGAAAACTAACGCTCCCAGAATCGAATCTTTGACTTCAGTATATACGGCAAGCAGCTTAAAATTTAAAAGAGGCGTTTCAAAGTAATTCCTGAAATTTTTATCGAGAACGAGTCGAATGTTTTTGAATTATAAGCGTCTATCTCCGAAAGTTTGTTAAAACACGTTAAAAAGTTGAGTTGCTAATAAATAAAACGTCACCGTTACAGAAATCGGTTATTATTATATAAGACTAGAGTAAGTGCCAGTCAAAAATGACGGGGCATGAATTCACATGTTCTCGACTAATATCATAATGTACTCTTTCATACGTATATTAGGATTGGGACAACAATAGAAGCTCGAGTTTTTACAACAACATGGTTGCCAAGGCAGCAAACAGTTAAAACGCAAAATTTTTCCAAAATATGTGATTTAAACCATAAATTTGTCCGATTTCGAATTGATGGCAAAATTCGAAGATAAGAATAAAGAACTTCATTCATTCATATTCATTCTTCTTTAAAACAGTCTCGGTCTGAAGATCGAAGGCCATTTTTTTATAATTTTAAATTTCAAATGAATAAAACCCTCTTACGTCAACAAATCGATTTTTGCGTATTATTTTTTGGAAAAAGTAATTATCCCCTGGAGACGAACCCGGGTCTTTTTTCGGGAATTTCTTTCGTAATTGACTATTAATGCGTGATTGAAGCACTCATGCCAAATTTCAATCTTCTACCTAGTCGGGATGCTTGTTAAAAACACGTTTAAAAAGCGTTTCGCAGTGTGACAGAAGTGGCGTTTTATATTGAAAGGGTTGTAAAAGCTTAATACGGAAGTGGTACGTAAGGTGAATTTTGTTTACTGCATTGATATTACAACTGAATTAATTATAAAATGTATTTTTAGTAGTTTAATTGCCTAATTTTGGAATTCTTTTGATATACTAAATGAATTAGCCCGTTTAAAATGGACTTTCTTATCAAACAAACGGCGAAGATATTGAGCGTCTAATGGGAGATTGAAATCACCCTCTGGAGTCGAATCCGGGACCTTTTTTGAAAATATTTTTATGACATTCGCTATTGCCACGTGATCGTAGCAATCCTGCTAAATTTGGTTGAACTGGCTGGAGAAACGACTGAGGTATTGAGCGCTACGGACAGAGTGACCGAGAGAACAAGGGTTTTATTATTAACTGATAAGGTTTTTAAACGAGTCTATCACGTGAAACCGCTCATTTTTTAAAACGCAAATGTTTTATCGCCATATGGACCGCTCTTGCTAATAATTTTATTGAATTCTTTATTAGTTCGGTAAGCATGCGATTTATTTCACGGAAACATCGACGAAGAAAAATCTCGTCTTAATTTTATACCGAGTAACGGTATTAGTTTGTCATGTAAAACTAATTTCGGTGTGTGAAATGATGAAATTGTCCTCGTGTCCATCAGCTGCGTTTGTGTGGATTTTGTTACTGCTCTATTGGCTTTCAATCATCATCTGAATTATTTCTCTAATTTGCGGACCTAGGAAGAAGTGCTCGACAATATAGCGATCTGGATTGCGTAGTCCTCAGTATCTTTACTTCAGGACTAGATGAATTAACCAGTTTAAAACGGGATTTGTAATGTAACAATATATAAAACAAATTAGACCATTTTATTATAAAATTATAGTATAACAATCCAAGTGCCTGAAGAAACGGCTGAGATATTGAGCGTTACGGAGAGAATGACCAAGTTACCGAGAGAGGAAGGGTTTTATAGTTAATTGATTCGATCTTTAAATTTTAATGTTCCCGTGACTTGCGTAAAATTACTTTCTCTGGCACTGCTTGGTCAGCGCGGTGATTTTGAAAGCATGTGACTTTTTGGAATGCATATATATATTTTATTTGATAATATAGTAGCATTAAATTTGAGCAATACTGCGTTAAAACTTGGGAAATTTCCTACATTGTATGTACTTGTTCTGCATCACGTCAGGAACTTTGCGAAATTGCGCAGAACTTTGGGCATATTTTATCTACTGAATCATAATGGATATTTTTCTCTCCATATACGACGTATAGAGAAAGTGTCGTTTTCATGAAAAAAAATCGAATTCAACTGAAATACATGTTTTTAAGGTCTCCTGAACACATTTTCACTATTTTCTCGATGACGTCTGTGCATAGTCAACCTCATCCTTCCCGTGGTGTACTCTGATTGTACTAATGAGGCAATGGCGACCGATTCATGGTATTTACGTCCAAAATTATTTAGCTTCTTAACGGCAATCATGACGTGTTAAGAAGCAAGTTGCTTTTTAATGTGCGTAACATTGAGCGAGAATCGCAAGAGAAGAGAAACACGTAAATATATAATTTAAAAATTAAAAATCTATCGAGAGAGATGCACAGTAATATAGGGAAAAGCCAAAAATTTTAAATAAGAAAAATGCCCGTAGATGACGAAGAAAATGCCGCGGGTGGGGGTCGAACCCGGGTCCTCAAGTTCAAAAGACGTATATAGCCTATCGCCCTATTGCGCTCGTCAACGGCGCTTAATTGTCAGATTGTTGTTATCGTAGGAATTTCAATAGCCGGTAGGTTTTTCGTGATCTTTAAATGTTATTAATTTACGTAGGAATGGTCATTGGCGGCTAGGGAAAAATAGGCCTCCAATTATTTTTTCTATGTTCTTTCATGCCGTGGTGGTTTTGTCTGGAAACCAGGAGACGAGCGGTCTTACTCTCCTTGTTACTAACGCTCCTTTTTATTTTATTAATTGCTGGAGCTTTGTGGCTATATCCAATATCAGAAGGCCACGGTTTGAGTTTATTTCTGTTCTTTGTAAAGTCTACATTTTTCTCACAGTTCCTTAAAATATTTATTATCATTTATGGTATTTGGAATTTTTAGAAATATTACAGCTATGGAGAAAGTGATGTGGTGGCCACATCAGATTTTTTCACTTGCAGTTCGTTCTTTTTCTATAAACCCCAAAGAAAAAATCGTCGGCGTTCTGATCAGGTTAGGTTGTTGGATATGATACCATATTAGCTGACATTATCCTCGCGCTTGATTCAGAATTTCGCGTCAACCAGACGCGGGATTTTCTCTATGCTATTCAACGAACCTATTCACAATACAGTTTTGCATTTTATCGGAAAATTCCATGGAATAGATATACTTTTCATCAATAAAACGAAATGCGCTTTTTAGGCGCACTTGACAAAAAGTAAACAAGTCTGGAAAGTGTTCATCGTATCGCAAATAGGGGCGTTTCGTGCCGTGAGGTATTTGAAACATTACGATGTACTTGGATCGATCGCACACTATAAAACAGCGAAACACCGCGATCCGATTTTGTCTGTCTACTATCAAATTTGTCCCTCTCATAAGTCGTTGATTTAATAAACGTATTTAAGTAGAGTAGAACTCGGTTATAACGACCTCGGCTTGTGCGACAACTCTGATATAACGACATATTTTTCAAGTCCCATCCCGTTTCCATAATAGTGCGTTATACGATATTAACTTCGGTTATAACGCGTTAGCTAACTCGGTTATAACGACAGTAAAATTTAGGTAGTTTCCTAATTTTCCGTACCTAATACGCATTCATTTCATAAAAACTCGATAGAAAAGTCAGAGTGCTTATTTATAACTCAAACGTTTTCTTTCCGGTCAATCCATTGTATTAAATGTAAATTGTAACCTATTGTATTAAATGTGGAACTTTAAGAACTTATCATAAATTGTAGAATTTGGATACAGTTCTATGTTTTTTATGTTACATGTGAATCCTCCGATATTACGACACTCGGTTATAACGACAATATTTTGCCAGTCCTTTGAATGTCGTTATAACCGAGTTCTACTGTAATTGTAGTATAATGACCAAGTACTGCAAAACGACATATGATGATGCAAAGGAACTATTAAATTTTGGATTTTTCGATTTATTTTCCAATCAGTTGTAATTAATAAAGCACGCTAAAGTTATTGAAAACATACCTCACTTGAATTATCTAGATTTAATGTAATCTTAGGTTTACGTCCATTTCTTCGTCGTAACCTACCCATGTCTTTCTGCTTACATGCGCCGTGTGTGTACGCAAGGAAAATCGCCAGTTTGTTTTCATTGCTATTTCTAGCGACCATTGAAGAATTCCCGTTCATTATTTGTAGTCTACTTTCCAGAATGGATAGAGGCTTATAGTTTTGTCGTTGTCTGTCTGTCCGTCTCCCCCTATTAAAATTTTCAGTTATTATTTGTTTGACGTCTATTTACCCCAGTTTAGTTTCCGTTTCCTTCTCCTTTTATCCAGCGGCGATTCCATTGCTGAAGGGTAGCCGAGTGGAAAAGAAAATAACCATTTGTTCGCTCTTCTATGCTCAAGTCGAGTTCGGCAATAATCGGCCCCATGGCAACAATCCAATAAAATGCGATTTAAAACGCAAAAATTTATTTATTTATTTATTTAATTAAAAAAGGTCCATAAACAGCCAAATTTTGGCCTTTTACAATGGATCCGTAATATAACAACATAAAATAACAAATAAAATAAATTAAATTAACAATCGTGGAACAGATATTAAATTGTTCCAAACAGGAAAATGCAAAAACAGAAACATATTCAAAAGCGTTTAGACAATAAGAATTATGGGGGTGACCGGGCAACTAGTGCAGAAAAGGATGAGATGGGGGAAAACATATCAATAACAGGGAACAAACGAACCAGGGAATTGAATGTTTGGGGCAATCGATAGAAGAGAGATCTTTTGGTGATGGAGAGTCGGCATTTGGGTAAGTGTAAGGGGTTGGGATTGCGGGTGGGACGAGGGGGGACGTGAAGAGAGAAGTAGGTAGGTTTTAGTAGAAATTCAAGAAAATATGATAAATTGTAAAAATTCTGTGATAAGAATTAGAATCTACACTCTTTTCCCCATAGAACAGTACCCGCCTCGCTCCGATATCACAATTTTAAGATATTCGAATGCATTAGGGCAGGGCCAGACGGACGATTCCTCGACGTCCGCACTCGGGGGTTTTAAAATCGGACGCGAAGTGATATCGCAACTGGAGGCCACACGCACGGTTTGATTACGCACGTCTTTGGAAATAGAAAACGGATTGAGTGGCTGGATGAGCGATTCCGGAATCGAGAGTTTGGAGAGTTAGGCAGTAACAGTATGGATTTTGTAGCTGAAGTTTGTTTAGTTGCCCTCTTGGTGAGGAGGCGAACACACAGAAAAGGAAAGAGACGTCCTATAATTAGTAATAGGCTGCAAAAAGGGAAGGACCATCCATTACATGAAAAATGAAAGGCTTTAAAAGTTTTTCGAGTATTATCGAATGTCAGTTTGCCCTTTTATATGCTTTTAGCAAATGCTTTTGCTGTTTACTTTAAGCATTTGCTTAATTTTTATTCACTCGACCCAATGTCTAATTGTAAGAACTGAAAACTGATAGGCCAGTAGTGATGCCAAGGAAATATCGAATTTTTGATTCACCGATTTATTTCCTAATCACGTGTAATTAATAAAACAATCGACAGTTATTTGAAGCATACCTCATTATAACAGAAGTAATATAATCTGTATGTTCACGTTCATTCCTTCATCGTAAATTACCCATTTCTTTTCACTTACAAACGCTGTGTATACGTAAAGAAAATAGACGTTCATTTCTTCGTCGTAGATAATTATAATTTCCCTTAATTTATCAAATGTTGCGTGCGCACAAAATAAAATTAAACGTAATGACGTAACTTGGTATTTACAGCAGATATTGTTTACTTCAGTTGTCACGAAGATTGTTTATCTGCCCATTAGTTTCGGAGATGATACATGGGGACGGGCGGACACGACCTCACCATAAGGCGTTATTTTTTTAACTTTTTGTAAAGAACGCCTAATAATGCGATAATGACACTGATGCTGATAGCATCTCCAATAATAGTTAAATGTTGTTCCGGGTAGTAAATATTATGTCGAGTTTTCCATTTTTAATAAGAAAATTAAAATTGTGATCTCGCCATGGGCGATTGTTATTTATTATTTTTCGGCCTCCAATGTGTGTGGAAAGTTCATTATTATTTATTTTGGGTCTAATTTTGTTTAATTTTTAACTTTGGTTTCGTTCTACGTTCTACCTTTGTCATACAGCGAGCCAGAACGCGAGGAATCTTTAAAAATCGATTAACGGACGAACATTATTGCATTAATGTAGTTTCTTATTTTTGCTTATAAGAAGCAGAATATTGGCATTTCTCAATCGCTCGAGTTGAATTCATTAATAATTCATTCACTTTAATTGCTTCGGAATAGGATTGATGTATTTAATCCGCTCGTCGTCATTGTAAGCGATAGGCACTTCATCCTGATTCAGATACATCTTCGACTCCTAATTAGGATTTTCTCGAAAATGTTAAGCCTAAGTTTGTGTAGGAATTACATCAACTTTTCAAGGTCTCCAAACTTTTTTACAAGTGGGCCGGTTGGTCAATAAATTTTATGCTCGCGGGCCAGAGTATCAACATGAAATACTTTTTGAAAATATAGGCGCACAATATTGTAGGCTATTTTCGTATTAAAAGGTGGTTTAGTGAATTGTGTAAATTACCATTTTTTCCGAGAAAATTTTCGACGCCCAATTTTCACTTTTATTTTTTCTCCACCGAATATGAATCGAAATCAGACATAAATGGAGCACAACTTCGGTGGATCTCTGTCACGCATTGGCACCAGAAAGACCCCCAATCATCCCGTCCTCGGTGCATTGTATGACGGTATGACTCCACGTGGGGGCTAATAAGACAGACAGACAGACAGACAGACAGACAGACAAACGACTGAGACCGCTGAGGAAGAGAGAGAAAAGAAATTTGATGGGAAACAAGGGACGAAATGCCACACAGTAGAATCGTAAACATAAAGAAATAACGATTTTTTTCGTTTTCGTTACTTTTTTCGTTACAGTTATTTTGAAAATTTCATTCAACTGTTTATCAAAAATAATTTCGTTACGTTACGTATAACGTTTTCCAACACTTCTTGATTGTTATATCTAGTAAAAATGGCAGTGATTAATACAGGCTCGAGAGCCGCATTAAATGGGATCGCGGGCCGCATGTGGTTCGCGGGCCATAGTTTGGAGAGCCCTGCTCTTGTGCGTTCCACTTCCATTTTAACTTACAAAATAAGCTCTGGCTTCAGATGATTTTCGAGTTATATGTTCTTCTTTTACAACCTAATCCCAAACGGTCTTCTGTTAAATGCTATCATTTCACAACAATAGTTTTGAATGTTTCTTCTGTAATTATTAAGAATTATGAAATTTCCATGTCACGTTCAATTTTCTCTTTTTTAGTGCTAGCGAAAGTGGAAAATTTGTTATTTATTCATTTTTCTGAACTTGTCAAAACATTTGTAATTCTAAATCACCATCGAGGAATTTTTTATTTTGCAGCATTGCATTCGGATTAGATGATGAACCTCAGACGAAATATCATCATCATGAGGTGTTCTGCCTCACGGCAGGTCCCTGGCACCAGCGTTGTCTCCACTCCTTTCTGTTCCTTGCCATTTCTTTTATTTCCTGATACCCTCCACTTTCTTTCAGGTCATCAAACATTTTTATTCTTCTACGTCCCCTTTTCCTTTCACCTCCTATTGATCCTTCCAGCACCATCAATAATAAACCTTCTCCTCTCAAGATATGCCCTAACCAGTTACTTTTCCTCCTCTGAATTGTTTCAAGTAATCTTCTCTTCTCATCCACCCTTGTTAGTATTGCTTCATTCCTTATCCTATCCATCCACTTAACCTTCTCCATCCTCCTCCACACCCACATTTCAAATGCCTCTAGCCTTTCTTTCTCTCTCCTCTTTAGCGTCCATGTTTCACACCCATAAAGCAATACACTCCAAACAGCACTTCACAAGACGTTTCTTCAGATTTAAATCCATTTTACTACATAGTACCCGTTTTTTCCTATTAAATGTTTCTTTTGCCATTGCTATTCTTGTTCTTATTTCTATTTCACTTCTCCAGTCTTCAGTTAGCATGCTTCCCAAATGTCTATACTGTTTTACTTGCTCCACTCTTCCATCCTTTATTGACACATTCATAATCTCTCTATCCCCTATTCTCATCACCTTTGTTTTCTTTATGTTCATTTTCATTCCATATTCCATCATTCTGTCTTCTAGCTTTGTAACCATTTCCTGAATGTGCCTCGTTTCATCTGCCAAAATTACCATGTCATCAGCAAACCTTATACAATTTATTATTCTACCCCCAATACTAATTCCTTTATCATTCCCTATTCCATTGTCAATCATTTCTTCAGCATATATATTGAACAGGGTTGGCGATAAGCAGCACCCTTGTCTTACTCCTCTTCCTAGATCATACCATTCGGTCTGTGCATCTTTTATCCTCATAGCTGCTTTCTGTTTCATATACAGCTCTTTAATTAACCTTCTATCTTTCCAGTCTACTTTTTTGCTTTTAGTATTTCCATCAGTTTTTCCCAGTTCACTCGGTCGAATGCCTTCTCCATATCTATGAAGCACAGACTAATTCCTTTGCCCCTTTCTATATATCTCTCTCCACTCATTCTTATCAATCCTATTGCTTCTCTTGTACCTCTTCTCTTTCTAAATCCAAACTGTTCCTCTGCAATATTTTCTTCCATTTTGCTAATTAGTCTCCTGTTGATAACCCTAAGTAGAACCTTTGCTGTATTGTAATTAAACTGATTGTTCTGTGTTCACTGCATTTTCTTGTTCCTTGCTTTTTCGGAATTGGAATCATAATTGTTTTGACGAAATCCTCTGGCCACATCCCCTTGTCATAGATTGCATTACACAACTTCACTATTTCTTCCAGTCCTTCCTCATTAAGACACTTAAATAATTCTATTGGTATCTCATCTACCCCCATTGCCTTCCCATTCTTCATATCTTTTATTGCTTGTAGCACCTCTATTTTCAATATCGAAACCCCTTTACTTGCAATCTCTTTTCCGCATGCACTTGTTCTCCATCTATCCCACGTTACACGTTACAGACGAAATATACGCAGACGTATTCCCTGAGAAATTTCCAGTTAATACACGATTTCAGCTGGCTATTGCCGTATCATCGCAAACTCGAGCCCAAGATTAAATTGCACCTCATTGCTTGTCAGGCCAAAGCCCTCATGTCTTTCACAATATCCAGTTAACTCTTACGAATTCAAACTATGCGTTGAGATCACCCTCGAGGTTGAGCCGTTAATGGCGTTAGAGCAGTGGTTCCCAAACTTCTTCATTCCGCGAACCCCTTTCATAAAAAGCCAAATCTCGTGAACCTCTTCTTAAAAATATGTATATTTTAAGGATCATCTTCCTTACCTGAATATCAGTGGCGTTGCCAAGGAGGTTGTTTACGTGTTTAAACACCCCCCTTCAGGTATGAAAATTAAAATACTTCAATTTGATAAATTACATTTAAACAAAAAATGATTAAAAGTTTATTATTAAAATGTCCTGTACCGCGTGGTAGAATTCAAGTTTAGGCGCTTGAAATTATCACTTGGTTTTAATAAAGTAATAATTTGCTCATTAACTTGTGTGTTACTATATAATCAAAGCAAAAAATCGCGCCAAGCTAACGACAGTCTTGGGCATGTTAATGCGGCGATAATGCGACTATCGTTATATTTAAATTTGTCGTCGTTAAAAAAAAAACTGAAAAATTCTGCGTCTCACATCAGTCTAAAATAATTTACGGAAATTCATCACGGATTCGATTTCTCTCTTCGACAAAAATAAATTTTGTTAATTTACGCGTACAAGCTTGTCTCAACTTCGTTGTTTTATTTAAGAAATCTCAGAATGAAAATTAAATATATTCCATACTCAATCCTACGTTGAACAAACGTATGAAAGAAATACTGCTTGAATTGAACTAGTCTCGTTACAGCAGACAATGATTAACGTAAACCGTGCAATGATATACGCTGTGCGAACGCCATTAAGGATTTTTATTCGCGAATCCCCCGAGTCTTCTCGCGAACCCCCTAGGAGCGCCAAAGTATCGGGGGCGCTAACCTGATCATGTATCTGTACAATACTTGCATGATACTACTATAGTAGTACCATGATTACTTGCACGCGAATAAATGTCGGATACCAATTTATATCGCGGAGCAGGCGGGAATCCAGATGAAAATCCCTTTAATTTTCATTATGAATCATTTTGCGGAGCAATGAACAAATTAACAAGTTCTTTCAAAAATATCTTTTTAAAAATTTACGAAATTCACCAAAATACTTCGGGCAGCCCCTGGATCTGTCCCTCTTGTGCCACAGCCATTCCATCTTCCGCAGAGCGTCGGCTGCGTCTTCGAAAGAGCGAGTCGCGACTTGCCTGCGATAAACCGACGTCTGCGTTCGTGGAATCCTGGTGAGCTCTTCCGAGAAGTGGGGAAACGGGAGTTTATTTGGGGGGGGGGGGGCGTCTGGCATGCCATCCTCGTGTGCTGGTAGTCTATATGAGACGCTGGCTACGCATGGCGTCCTTTCTATTTAGTCCGAGAAAACTCACCTCCTACACCATCATACCGAGCCGCTTATAATGTCTACGGACGAGATATGACCAGAGCGTGAATGAGGTAATCGGGGAATTGCGGGCTCCAGGGCCGGATTATGGGATAGACATCGTAGGCACTGTGCCTAGACTGCCTACGGAAAAGAGGGGCCTACGAAAAGTTAAAACAAAAATATATGTTAACATAAATGTTTCTTTTTTCATAAGTCTACTATTGGGCAAAAGAACTTATCATCTCTTACTTTCAGTAGAATACAAATAACTCGGAAAATTAAATACTGATGAAATTATTTCAAAATTTGCTCAATGAATCGTACAAAACCATTGTAAATGCAATATTAAGAATGTAATTTTTTCAACAAGGTAAATTTTATTTCTAGAATAAATTTTCTCGAGAAATCGATAATAACTCTGCCCCATATGTTTCCCCAATTAAACATCCTGTATATATGTATATATACACACATATAATAGTTAAAAAAGCCTACAGCACATAGTGCCTAGGACCTACGTATTCCATAATACGGCCCTGGCGGGGGCGAATAATCCGTCTGCCTTTCTTGCTTGAATACATCATTCACTGTGCAGAAGAACTTTTGTCTGCTCGGAAGTTTCTGGTTTTGTGATATATTTTTGCTCGTAATTTTTCGAGAAGCACGGGATAACGAATTACGCTTATTATCACATTCGCTGCGGATGGCATCTTATGAGACCGTGGAATCCTCAAAAATGCGGGAGGCCTCCTATGATGCCATAAATATGTGCTCTTACAGTTCTTTTGCTATATGCGGGCCTATGCGGCCTGCGACAGTCCTTCTTTCATTTGGATTTCGTCAGTTGACAATGAACCGTCCAAGTCTGAGCAGCCGTTTCTGGTTCCTATGTTTTTATCTTTTTCTGAGCAGATTTTAATTTTTCTAATCGAACTAATCAAAAAAGTCGCCCGTCACCGCAGATGCACGTAAATTTTTATAACGCAGCGAATGTGTGTTAAGCGTGTCAGCGTATTTTTATCGGGATTTTTTATTTTTGTGATCAAGTCGGCGGGTTTAAATGCGACGGAAATGCTTGGTGCTGTCACGACCAAGTTATTTTCCGTTGTTTTTAATGCAATTGTAAACCCACTACGGTTGCAAGCGTATATTTATTCTAGAAAAAAGGACTTTTGCGCTTTGGTTGAAATTTAAAAGGAATAAGACAACGTGCACGGCGTTTGGAACGGCTCATGTGACTCCGTCAATTCGTGAGTTTTAAACCTAAGGCACGCTTGGTGTTCGGACGCGAACGCCAAGTTACTTTCAATATAAGGTTATTTTACTGTTATTTCCATAAAGAATTTCAGTTCACATTGTTATTGCGTAATAAAATATATTGCTAAATTTGATGCTACGATAATTTGTATATCTATTTTTCTCATTCTTGATGGGACATTTTTAAATGTTCCCGATTGTATCAAAGGACTCAAGGAGTGTTGTGCAGTCAAACTCGGTAATAAGGAAAAACTCGGGGAACGGAAAATTTGGCTCCTTATATCCGTCCTTCGTTATTTCCGGGAAGAATTAGTACCAAGTAAGAACAGACTCGACGTAATACCGACTACCTTCACGATGACCTTCCCATTGTCGTGTTGCAATAACTAAGGATTTTTTAGTCAAGTTTCAATCTTATTGTTAGTTTGCTTAATACTGTTATTGCATTTTAAATATTTAATTCTCGTTTAATTGCATTTATTCATTTAAATAAACCGCAGTCTCGATTATTTGGAATACATATATTTTGGACAACAAATATTTATTTGCTTGTCGTAATAATGAGGAAGACGTAATATTTTACATTAGAGGGCCTGCCATCATAATTTAAAAATAAATTTATTTTATAGTATGCCATCATTTGATTATATATATATATATATATATATATATATATATATATATATATATATATATATATATATATATATATATATATATATATATAGTGAATAATTTTCTCTTTGTTGATAATTTGGTGTTGATTTTGAGAATGATTTAAAATAATCTTCTCACGATTTGCAGAATAATATTCTTTTCTTAACCGAAGAGTAGTTCGCTGGTTTATTTTTGATAACGATTTTTATTGTAGCCGCAAAGTTTTTCCTATCTTTTTCACATAAATAAGTAAAGATGGAGACTACGGCGAAATTGATGTTAAATAGAATTAACTCTTTGACCGTAAAATTCAAAATTAGAGAGACACAATGAAAAAGGGGGAGGAGGAAAGGCAGGAAAAGGCAAAAGACAATAAAAAATATAAACTTACAGGTTTAGGGGTTGTTACTCCACGCCGGGGACCTGATGTCACTCACACATTCACTCACTCAATCGCACAAGCACTAATCCTAAAGGTGGAAAAGGAAACGGGACCGGGTTTGCGAGAAATTACTCTGCGCCAGGGACCCAAAAAATCACACCGTTGCTAGAAGGTTTGTGAGTCAGTACGACCGCGACAGGGACCTACTAAGCAACCACAAACACACGCACACATACACGCCAAGAGGTAAAGGAAAAAACAGGGGGGAAAGGAACGGGGAAATAATACTAGGTTTACGGGAGATTAAACCACGCCAGGGACCTAGTATCGCACACAGTGGCCTATAGGTTTATGTGCCTTCCGGCAACGACAGGGACCTAACAGACAAAACAGTCACACACGCAAGCACTCGAATACACGCACACAAGATCTCTAAATATGAGTTAGTTTCATAAGAGAAGGGAGAAACCCAGTGCCGGCATTATCCTACTCTTGCGAAGGACGGAGTGTCGATTTGTGCGATCTCCTCAATATTTCTCGTTGTCTTATTTTCTCATCCTCGTCACCTAGTATCCTCGTCACCTAATATCAACGCACAAATAGAGGGCCGGAATCGTAAGGTGAGGCCAACACTCAAACCACACCGCCGGTAAAAAGGGCCAAGGACAACAATGTTGATACAAAGTATTTGCAAAATATTCGGTAAGCTAAATAGAGGAGAATGATTGTGGAAAAGGTATTCATTTAAGAGAA
This sequence comes from Tanypteryx hageni, assembly GCA_028673005.1. Lineage (NCBI taxonomy): Eukaryota > Metazoa > Arthropoda > Insecta > Odonata > Petaluridae > Tanypteryx > Tanypteryx hageni. The sequence continues at coordinate 9,387,458 of CM054114.1, forward strand.
GCGCTTTCCTTAATTCAGCAAAATTTCAAGTTTATATCTGCATATTTGATCAAGTTATTCGCGTTTTAAGAGCGTGGCGCATAGACCAATTGGGATAAGATTGTGTATCTCGTGGGAATTTCGTGATTAAGTTTCCGTCCGAAGATAAAACCGTTAACCAACAGGATAGAACTCGCCATTGATGACGTCTCTTTAAGTGTCCGACCGAATCGTAACACCGGCTGAATAAACATGACGATCATGATGCCTTTTTTCGTGTTCACTTTCGTGCGTATATTGCGTACTAAGATTAGGCTCCATTATGGCTGATAGATGCATTTAAGTCATAAACGGGAGTGAATTTCGCGTTAAATGTCAGTTATTACATGTACTTTTACCGTGGATGTTTAGCAGTCATCTGTTTTTCATTCGTTCATTTTAATTGGCTAATTGCATTCTTAAAACATTCACCGCTTGCGTTTTGAGATCGCCTTGACATAATGTCGCGGATTTAGAATCGTCGCAGCGCTTGCTTTTCGATTGTCTTATCGTTTGTAATAAGTTCTAGTGCACTACTTCCTGCAAACATTTAGGGAACATTGGGTGAAGTGGCCCGATTTGATAGTTCCTATGACAAAAAATTGTTTCACAGGGTGTTATTAGCTGAACCACTTTTATTGCCATTCTCTAAATAATCATATAACACATCATTTTCATAACAAAAACACAGAACTACATGATTTAGTTTAACACTTACCAGTACACAACAGTTTTTGTTTTGGTCACTCTTTCTGATGATAGAGAAAATCGTATGTTCTGTGCTTTGTTTAATGTAAAGTAATCATATAAATGCACCGGCCACGCGTCAAAGATCTTGCTTAATTATCAAAAGAAATTAATCACAAACATTATTAGTCCAACAATGCAAAAATCTGATCCTATGCAGACAGGCATAAACTGTAAAGTTGGGAATAATTTTGAAACGAGAATATCCGCCCGGCAAGTGGAAGACTCGGGTTCGAGTCCCGGTCATAGCAGACTTTTTTCTCGTTTCAAAATTATTCCCTACTTTGCGGATGTTGATGAAATTTGGCATTTAGGACACAAAGGCAAAGAAACAATGAAAATGATATAAATGGTTTACGTAGCCTAATCGGGAGTGCCACTTTACTGGTGACAAAAAATGAACTTTTCTTTATATCTCGTAAAACATCACTTACGTATAACTAAAAAGTTTACGTAAAAATTTGTAGAACTAATCAAATACCATATGTTTTTTTCAGTACATTCTTATCGAAGGAGCAGCCGATTTCAAGAAATTCAAACGAGAAAGTCGTAATGCACTTTAACCTTAGAAAAAATTTGCCTTGTTTTTAATTGTTGTCGACGAAAACAATCTTCGCGGCAGCTGAAGTAAACAATATCTGCTGTATAATCCTAAATAGTTTAATTTTCTTTCATGCACGCAACACTTAGTAAATGATTGGAAATGGATTATCTACGACGTAGAAATTAACCTAAATATGTACGTCTATTTTCTTTACGTATACACAGCGTTTGTAAGTGAAATGAAATGGGTAATTTACAATGAAGGAATGAACGTGAATATAGAGATTATATTACTACTGTTAGAATGAGGTATAATTCAACTAATTGTAGATTGTTTTATTAATTACAACCGATTAGGAAATAAGTCGGTGAATCAAAAATTCGATATTTCCTTGTCATCACTACTGGCCTATCAGTTTTCAGTTCTTAGACATTATACTAACAAGAGGAGGGTCAGACGTTCGGGTCACCAAATCTTTTCAAAATCTGCACGCATGTAGTACATGGTAAGGACTATTGAGTGTGCAAGCAAGAGGGCGCACTTCTCAAGCATTCTCGAGAAAATCAACCGACAATATTGACGCGCTAAACTTATACGGGCGAACCAAGTTCCCAATTAGTAGGCACCACGGTGTAATGGTTAATTCTGATCTTCTAACAGAGAGTTCGCTGGTTCGAATCTATCCATCTGCATTTTTTTTAATTTTTTTCTGGCAGCCGTGATATTTTTTTAACATTAACAATAAATAATGGAAAATTACGTGCGTTTATATATTTTTTGTATTTTAAATGCGTTTTTCTAATTTTTCACTTTTATTTGTCTTTTTTGCATTCCTTTTATTATTTTTAAATCTTTTAATTTCAGCATTTCCTTCTTTATGTACAATTTCGCGTATTTATACTGATAATAATGAATGAATGTAAAGAATACCCATAAGTAAAATATTAACAAATGAATTTGTAAATAAATTGAACACATTTTATACAAAATGCACTTTTTTCTTTGTCAAAAGAAGGTGTTACATAATAACTAATTATTAAATATCTGCGCACTCATTGCCACATAAATTAAATTAATTGGGACCTACTCTTGTCCGGAAAGTACTGTTACAGGCCTCATTCATCAGTTAGCTTTTGTGAGAGTGAGACGAGTATTTAATTGTTAATTGTAAGGCGAGCGAAAAAGAATAGTGTACGCGAGTTTGTTGCTGATTTTGTTATTACAAAAATGGAGCCGGTTCCTGGTTCTTCAACTCCTTCGGAAAGTGAGTGTGGTGAAGATTCGCTTCACAGTCAAACGGCAAAACTTCGATTGAAAGATGCGTTCTTGTATTGTGAGCATCTTCTGGAAAATGACCTCGTCGTTCCGGAATCCTCCCCTTTAAGCCATTAATATTTTAATTGTGATCAAAATTATCCAAATGCCATCTAGCATCATATTTTATAAGTAAAATTCCTTGTAAATATTGACAGCACACCCAGCGCCGCCAACTCTAATTTCAATCGCACATCGATATTTTGTTATCCATAACAACATATAACAACTTTTGTTTACTTATTGTTTTTAACGTGAGAAGTGATTTAGTGTTTTTCACTGTGAAAATTATTCGATGTGTTTAAAAATTATTCACGAGTGTATTTGCCGATGAGTATTCTTGAGGACGCTTTAGTCAAGAGCAGCGTCTTATTACTATTGCATTCGTATTCGTTACTGTATATGGGTAAAGGCATGTGCTGGACACATCAGTTTTTACTTTCTCCATACGTAGTATGGGGGAAAGTATTCTTTTCATAAAAAAATCGATTTCGAGATTTCAGCGGAAATACACGTTTTGAGGTCCCCTGAACACGTTTCGACCATTTTCTCGATGATGTCCTTTGTGTGTGGGTACTCTAACTCAAAAACTATTTATCAGATCAACGCGAAATTTCGTATTTGACATTTTTGTTAAAATAACATGAGTTGATTAGTTTTTAGTAAAAACCGGTCAACCAGAAATGGGTGTTTACCCTTGTCACATCCGTTATTTTGAAATATTTGCTTTAATATTTGATGAATGTAAAAAAATATTGGAATAAATGTTGTAGGTAATTTAATTTTCTTCAACCTCAGTTCGAAAATTTTTCCCATATAATGAATTTTTAAGAGATATTTAAAAAAATATATTTTTTAATTGCTACCATCATACCACCTGGAGGCTTAGTTACGTCTTAGTAACGATCCTTTTTATGCTTAATTTTTGGAGATTCGTGACTATATCCAATATCAGAAGGCTACTGTCTTTTCTTTGTAATATCTTCTAATTTTTCTCGCAGTTCTTTAAAATATTTATTATCATTAACCTATTTGGAATTTTTAGGAATATTACAGGTATTGAGAAAGTCATGTGGTGGCCACATCAGGTTTTTTAAAAAATAATATCAATTTAAACTTACGAATGCATCGTTGTTGTTACAGATGAATGATTTTTTGCAGTCGTCGTCGGAATAAAATTCCTCCCCACGTTCCGCTGATAATTCCAGGACAATTATCGTGACGAAACAGTGAAACAGTTAGGCGCTTGGGAATAAAATGTTCCCTGCTTTGATTTTATCCGCGAGTAGGCATTTATTTTAGCGCCGTCTTCAGGAGTATTGCGTGGTTGCTTCTCGTTCGCAACCGCTGAATGTTTTTCCATCGCGGGGGAATTAGTTCCAGAGACGGATTTAAAAATAAGCCCGAGGTTTTCTCTCTCTCTCTCTCGCCGTCTTATCCCAAGGGACGCTGCGAGGCGTCGATATTGCATGTTTTTTTATTTCGCGAGGGGTCGAGGAGAGGGGAAGGGGGACTCCCTCACCTCCCTCCCTCCCTCCCTCACCTCCCTCCCTCCCTCCCTCCCTCACCTCCCTCCCTCCCTCCCTCACCTCCCTCTCTCACCTCCCTCTCTCACCTCCCTCACCTCCCTCCCTCACCTCCCTCCCTCACCTCCCTCCCTCACCTCCCTCCCTCACCTCCCTCCCTCACCTCCCTCCCTCACCTCCCTCCCTCCCTCACCTCCCTCCCTCCCTCCCTCCCTCACCTCCCTCCCTCACCTCCCTCCCTCACCTCCCTCCCTCACCTCCCTCCCTCACCTCCCTCCCTCACCTCTCTTCTCCTCAAAGAGGTCACTTACCGCTCCATCTCTCCTCTACACACTTGCATTGGACTCATCTTTGTTTTCTCTCTCCGATCTTTACTTCCTCCTATAAATATCATCCCCTCTGCAATCTATCCCGTGCACTTACAGCATCGATCGTCGCGTACGTGTCACATGCGACCCGATCCCTGATACCCTGAAACCCCCTTCTCCCCCTCCCTCCCCCCTCCGCGATCTATCCGGCCTCCCACGCCCTTTAAACGGGAGCAGAAGTTGATTGCGAGACTAACTGGTTGTTATTTGACTCAATTTTTATGCGTTATTTGCACGAAATGAACGCATATAGAGGAGGTCGTTTCCGTCCGTCCATCGGTCCGTCCGCATGTTTAAACTCGGGAACCGCATGACGTATTTTCATGAAATTCGGTATTTGGGAGTTTTACTAAAATTGGTTTACCGATTCCAATTTTGGTTAAAATCGGACAACAATTACGACCACTTTACATGTATACCTACATGTAGTTTACAACGTACCTGCTTCAACTCGGGAACCGCAGGACGTATTTTTATTAAATTTGGTATTGGAAAGTTTTACTAAAATTTGTTGATTTGAAAGAACGGGATTGGAAACTCTGTGTACTCCAACATGCAGTACACTTTTCCATAGTTGTTTCTTTGGAGGACAGGTGTTCAAGATAGTTTTATTTAGTACGAATTTAGATTTTTTTACCAAAAGTTTCACAAAATTCCTTTATTACTTAATCAGCCTTGTTGATTTTAGTAAAACCCATATCACTCACGAAAGAATTTCCTTTCATGGAACTTTTTCAAAATTTCACGACTAGCGGCATTTTGCGGAATATCATTTCTATGATTTTGTCTTTGTTGGTTTATTTTGTATCTAAAGAGAGAAAAAATTACCATGTTGTCCATTATAGACGTACGTGTGTAAATAAATGCTGCTCCTTGTGAATTTAGATACAGTAATTTACCTCGACGATTCCGTTAAAACAAACAGCGTCTCTACGCCCTGTGCCACTTCTGTAAAATCCAATAACATTCTTATCTCAAAAAGTTTGCGTGTCCATCCTATTATAGTATTTGATGTATCATCTTCCGGGATGTTTAAGCCGCCTCTGGTGGATCGTTGAAAGAAATGCTGCGGTTTGGAATGCCTCATATTCCATTTCGATTATCATGTGTGATGGCGGCGTATTTTTGTCCATCTGCTGAGTTGTCCTCTTCAGCCTGATTCTCTTCCTATCCATTAGTCACCACAAGAGATGCGAGAACTACTCTCGTCTGATTTCCCTCTTTGACCTCTACGATGGGGAAAAATGAACGATTGCTTCAGTGACCTCCTTCGTCTAATTTTCAGAATGTACACCGATCAAATTTTCTATTCATGGATATGCATCGATTTAATCCTAATATATCCCCAGTTTTAATAGCAATAGAATGTAGCGTGAAGTTATCGCAAGAACAAAATCGGCAATCTGGTCAAGTCGAAAAGTAAATATCAAACCCAGAAATATCCCATAAAGATACTTTTTAGGCGCTCTTTACCAGCGAAGCGGTAATAGCGGTACGCCTTATGGGCACGTCTGCTCCTTCCGTCGTAACTTTCATCTCCTAAACCGCTGGACGGATTTTAATTTAATTAAGTAAGAGTGATCGTTATTAAAACTTATCTCCCAATTGTGATTTTCAACTGAATCCGTCAATTAAAACTTCCACTTGCCATAATTACTTTTATAAACTTATACTCGTATCTTCTTAAATGTTATCCGTCAAGCAACAATTAAATATCAAACTTTTATCTGCCTAGCTCTTATATGATCTGTAAGGTATAGATTTAAAAATATTATTCGGGTTGAGAATAACATTTACTACAAGAACGTCCACGAGGCTATGTAAGTGCGAGTTATAGTTTCGGAGATAAAATTTCGAGAAAACATCACATATTTTGTTTACATTTAAAAAAATATTCGGATAGAGAACAACATTATCTACAAGATGGTCCAGAGACCACGTAATTACGACTTATAGTTTTGGAGATAAAAATTTGAGAAAATTCCGAGCAAAGCATTGCATGTTTTGTTTACATCTACATGTTACCCTGCAATTCATCGAATTGGTGGGTGGCAGGGGGTGCAATGCACCATAACCTACCTAAAGATTGTGTATCGCAGGTTGAAATTTTCTATTGTGATCTCGTATTGTCCTCGGAAAGAACGAGCCTAGATAACGCTCCGTTCTACAATCGATCTCACGTATCTTATCATCACGGTCGTTTCTACCTATATACGTTGGTGCTTCAATTATTCCTACAACGTCGTCTTTTAGACATTCCGACCTATATTTCTACAGAAGCCGCAACCTTGAGTTCAATCAACGATCCTCCAGTGGTACCCAGTTCAAATCCCTCAATCATGAAGTGACGCTTTCCTTATGTTCGTACTTTTGTTTTACGAATCTGGCTGCTCTGCGCTGAACTCTTTCTAATTGAATTATATGTCCCTTCTCGTACGGATCCCATATGCATGAGGCGTATTCCACTTGTGGTCTAACCAGTGATAAGTAACATGTTTCGCGTACTTTTTCTGTAGTGTTCCGTACTATTCTACCTATGAAAGCCAGTTTCTTGTTGGCCGCGCCTATACCTCGACGATCGCGGTGACAGTTCTCTCAGCAAACGACAATTAAAAATCCATATATTTCTCTCCAATTCTCTTATATTATCCGTAAGGTATAGATTAAAAAAATTATTTGGATAGAGAACAACATTTACTCCAAGATAGTCCCCGATACTATAGTTTCGGGGATAAAAATTCGGGAATAGCCTAAGATTTTGATATCGTTCCATACGTATTTCCCATTAAGAACGCCTTTGAAATCTCTGTGTATTCCATTTATGGAGTATACTTTTCCGTCTTGTTACTTTCTCCATACGTAGTATAGGAGAAACTATCGTTTTCATGAAAAAATCGATTTTTAGATTTCAACGGAAATGTACGTTTTGAGGTCCTCGGAGCACGTTTTGACCACTTTCTCGATGATGTCTGTGTGACAGTTTTTTTGGGTGCTCTAACTCAAAAACTATTAATCAAGTCAATGCAAAATTTTATATTTAACATTTTTATGACATTCACAAGAACTGATTAGTTTTTGGTAAAGATCGGTCAACTGGAAGTGGGTGTTTACTCTTGTCACATCCGTTCTTTTGAAATATTTGCTTTAGTATTTGATTGATGAAAAAAATATTGGAATAAATGTTGTAGGAAATTTAATTTTCTACAACCTTTGTTTGAAACATTTTCCTATATAAGGCATTGTTTTAAAGATATTTTTAAAACTAATTTTTTAGCTGCCACCACCTACCGGCTTCTATTGTTAACAATGAACGCTTAGCTACGTATTAGTAACGCTCCTTTTTATTTTCTTAATTGTTGGAGATTCCTGGCTATATCCCATATCAGAAAGCTACGGTTTGAGTCTATTTCTGTTCTTTGTCAAGTCTTTAAACTTTTCTCGCTGTTCCTTAAAATATTCATTATTTAACTTATTTGTAATTTTTAGAAATATTACAGGTATGGTGTGGTGGCCACATCAGATTTTTATGCTTAATTGTTAAGAGCTTCGTGGCTATATCCAATATCAGAAGTCTATGGTAAAAGTTTATTCCTGTTCTTTGTCAAGTCTGAATTTTTCTCGCAGTTCCTTAAAATATTTATTTTAATTTAACATATTTGGATTTTTTTAGAAATATTAGGAGAAATATGGAGAAAGTCATGTGGTAGCCACATCAGATTTTTTTGTTGTAGTGGTTGCAGGATTGGATGCAGTGTAAAATAATGCTAAATAAATGTTTCCAAATAATGGGTTGGGTTTTGCGCCTTCCCCGCCAATCAAAATTCAAATGATTTATAGTTCATCCCTTATAATAGTCTTTCTCTGAGCTAACTCACCGATTGTGGAATATCAAAAGAAATTTCTTGAATCAGCGCTCGTTGATTATCACCGAGGACTGCTGCATTGTTACTGAAGCGCACGTATGGTTTGCTCGACTTTTTTATCGCTATAAATCGATCGTCAGTTATTCGCTTCTATTTCTTCCTTATATTTAAATATTCAAGATTAATTAATGTCTCTCTCCACAAGGAAGCCGGCAGAGATTATAATCTCCCAGGAAAACTTGACTCATAGTGTGCACATTCTACCGAAAGTTGCATTCTTCTTTGTTGGTACTATTGCTGACATCGGGCCTTCCGAAATGTCGCATAGCTCGAAAAATAAATAGCCTAGAAACTTGATCTAGAAGCTGAAAGTTACGTTTTTTTTGCGTGATGCTCGGCAATCTTCGCCATCGTTGAGTCGCTGTTTGCAGCATAAATTCGTCAGCATTCGAGCAAAATTTGAATCGCTCGGCGCGCCCGCTTCTCTCCGACGCCGACAGCTGGCGCAAGCTGTTCGTTTTAGTTGGAGCAGATCCCGCCTGTCGCTCGTAGCGACCCTGGTGCTAGTAACCTATGCCATCCGTAGTCAGCTCGGTCCGCGCGAGACTGGCGGAACTCCTGGAAGCGTTTGTGGTTTCGTCGGCACGTCTTCGCGTCAGCTGTGAGTGGGTGAGGAGAAGGGTCTTTCCATCCTCTATCTTGTCTGTCTCCTGCTGTTGCTGTGTGCTCCCGACGGGGGTTTTCGAGGTGGAAGGGGGAGAATGGCCCCGTAGGCTCCGTCCAGGAGGGAACGGCTTTCCTCCCGCAGCTTTCCATCCAGCCTCACGGACGAAAATGGTTTTCCGGTGAGTTTTATGGCATCCCTCACGCGTCGTTCTGCCCTCGGGCCGCCCGCTTGGGTTATCGGGCGACGCTTCCGTGGCGTCCGCTGTAGGAAGTTGCTCGGGACGGCGTTGTGGTGGTTGCATTTTTCTTGAAACGGGACCCAACTGGTACGTTTGGTATCGAGGCGTTTCGAAATTTCCATCTTGGGTTATCTTTGTTTGCGACTCCGCACATTATCTGTCGGCGGTGAACATGTTGACTGCAGCGTTTGTCGTGCTATCCGTGCTAGGCGCCACCGGGATTTACGTTTTTCTCTCCCTTCACCTCGGTTTGTTTTTGAAGAGAAGGTATAAATAATATGTGCTGCATTCTACGAGACCGAGCCCATTGTTGCTTTCCAGCAATCGTAATTTAAAGTTTTTCGGATCTTTCGTCACGTGATCCGTGCCTTTAAGTGCAGCGTTCGAGTTTCTTTTTGTTGCCATGGAATTGTCATTTCTGGAATCTTCGCGTCCCCATCGCGTTCGTAAACAGTTGCGCGCAATCAGTTGCGCTCTTCTCCTGTTGTCGGACAGCGCTCTTTTCGAATACGTGCACACCGTGACGTTCGGGGGATTAACTCGAAGCTTTTCCCATTGGGTGCAACCGCGCCTCCTGCAAACTTCCGATATTTTAACCATTCGTTATACGGCCGTATTTTTCCTTTTTATTTGGTTTGAGCTTCTCGAGTTGCATGCACTATTAATCGTAACATCTGGGCTCTTGTTTGACATATTTTAGATTATAAATAAGGTCGCTTTTTGGGTCTTTAGATAAAATAAGCTTCTCAGTAAATAGGGAGCCTTCTATAACAAGTTAAGGAAATAGGATTCTAATCGCTTAAGACATCCCAGCCTATAATATTACCATATTAAATTATTGCTGTCCGAAATTCACAAAAATTATTAAATAAATATTCATATTGCCATATTAATACATTTACGAAACTTTTAATTCGTTGAAAATCTAACCATGGATGAGTTGACATTTTCAATGAAGTTCTTTTATTGATCGTATTGTGATTTAATTTCGTTTCGGCATTAAATTTCGAACTTGGTCAATCTTTGTAGTCTGTTTATGATTTAAAGTTTCATGTGCACAGTTTGTTACACATGATTGGCACCTCCTGTTTGGTATTGAGAGAGAGAGAAAGAGAGAGGGAGGGAGAGGAAAGCGAAAAACTCTCGTGTCAGATTTGCTTTCAAGAAGGAAAAATCTAACAAATTTTCTTACGCTTCTGACCATTGGACATTTATAAAAATTTGTTTACTTGTTTATTACTGAGTAAGGCAACCGAATGTAATTAGTATATATCATTAGAGATAGTTTCCTACCTTATGAAGCAATATTTTTATGACGAATTGAAGTTTTTTTCGATTGCATGTTTTACGCTATACGGTTTTCCGTTTAACAAAGGGCAAGGGTTAATAATTGCGTTGTTCAACTCATCGTCAAGGAAGTCGTCATACAAGGCTTACGGGCTTCAGCGTCTGAATAATCGCCAAATAACAGTCATTTGTTTTTATTATACATACCGCCATCGCCTCTTTCCTCGTGCGATCTGGCAACAAAGATGCCGGCTGTCAGGTGATCCACGTGCAGAAATGAGTTCGCTAACAAATCAGCTTTCCTATTTAGTCTTCCCACCTCTCCAACCGCCGTTTCCTATGCTATGCTAATCCTTTCGAATCTCAATTCCCCATAAATCGCCGAGATTTAAGGTACGGCGATGATGAGCTCCACGTGAAGGATATGCAAAATTCTTCCCGATTATTAGCGGGAAAACCATATTGGATCTATTTTGCGATCACCGACGATATCGAAGGAAAATTACCGCTTAGAGAAGTGGTCGCTTAATAGGAGAGTTATTTCGCAATGCAATAAATTGAATATTTAATGAGGTCCGAATATATTATGCTAGCAGTGTTCGAATAACAGCAATTGTTATCTCGCTCTAAAGACCAAGAAATGCGTATGAAAATTGGGTGATTCTCAGAAATAAAAATGTATTAAAAACAGTTTTTAATTTACACAAATTCAGTATATATTTCAACGTACTAAAAGGAAAAAAACGAAAAAAGAACATATTTACAATCTTCGTAAAAAAAGTTTTGTGTGGTTGAAAGATCCCTGTGGATTTAAGATTTGCACAACCTTTATACCAAAACTAAATAAATATTAAATGGCTTGTTTTTCAGTTTTAGTGCATTGAAATTTATATAAAAGTGGCAATTAAAATATTTTTATTTATAACGGGGGATTCGTTTAAATGAAAATCCTCTCTTTCAAGGTTATGAAAGCGAAATAGCGGGTCTTGGTTTTTAATATCTTTAATAAATCTTGAAGTCGTGTGCAGTGAAGTGCGTGAAACACATTGCGTTAATTGGCCGACGGATCACCACCAAAATACAAGATAATATTTCACCTCTAAAGAGCGACTAAATTTCGCGAATTTTGTATATCAGTGCGACGCGAATTTTTAACCCGTCAATGTTCACCCTGGCGACGAAAAATCTTCACCCTAAAAAACTTAAAATTTTCGCATTCAAACAAATTTGTAGACATATTCTCGTAACTCAGGGTAACACAGGTTCGCTACATTGTTTACAATCTCTCGTACCAATCACGTAAAAAGGCTATATAAGAAGGGATATGGCATATTACATGAAGAGGACGTCGTGGAATACTTCAAGTTTTCACGTTTCCACTCTAAGCGTTGTTAAAAGTGATTCATAACGCTGCTCTTTTAATGGGAGGTTTCGTTGAATCGGGGTAAGTGCGGTCCTTAATAGGGATAGCCGTTGAAAGAGTTGCTGTCGCTGAAAGAAGTTCGACTGTGTATCATTTTTAAAAGTAAAAAAATAATCATTCAAAAACTGTTATTGACAGAGGTTTAATAATATTCGTTCATCAACACAACAGCTCCTTCTTAATGAAACTGATGGTAGGTTTGTCTCTTCCACCCATGTCGGTCTGAGTTGAATGGAATTCGTAATAAAACTTTAATTAAAAATTTCTGCTGCTTGAACAACCTCACTACTGCCCGCCACCTCACGTTCGTCTCGATGCGAAGTACACAGCCTTCACTTTTACTACTTTCCATCTCTGAGTTCGGCTGCCGTCCGCTGAATAATTGCCGTAAGCGCTATTCGTGCATCCTGTTCCTAAATTGTTGTTTCTCAGATGCGGTGTCTCTCCGTTGTCATACGAACGGTTACATTGTCGTCTGACTCCTTTTCGACTACCAAAAACACACTAGTTACCTCATTTCTCTCTCGCGTAGTGATTATTTGTCCGTTTAATTGAGCGCGGAAGTTCGCAGGAAGAGAGCAGTGGCAGTTGCGCATACGAGTTGTCGTCGAAAGTAGTCGAAATCGAAAGATGTAGCACTCTTGATTGGCGTAATTACTGCGTAGGCTCTTCCTATCTTAAAAGCGTGCACTAGTGTTGGGTCTGTTAATTTCGCTAGATATACGATAGTACTCTCCAATCGACATCCTGCCTTCAAATATATTTGGAAACAAGTGTCAGCTGGAAAAGAAGATAGATTTATAGGATTGAATTTGTGTGCGGCAACTGTTAGGGCGTGCGCGTTTATGAAATTTTTTATTTCCGTGGACTCAGGGTCTTGAAAAAATGCTCTGTAGATTCCTTGAAACAAGGAGTACATATTTAATTACGCCAACCACTCCACGACTTGTTTTTAACAGTCATTCGTTTGGGCTATTTTGGCGATGCCATCTGTAGGTAGGATTATAGGCGATAAATAATGGATGTTGAGCAGTTGGAAAAATTAAAATTTTTGTTGATCCCTCTCGATTGGAATGATTTTATATCCAAAATTCGTATTAATTCTATAACATTCTCACTCGCAGTATCCAACTATTTGATGGAACGATGTGATCTAGAAATGCGAACGGGCATAAGGTGTAAAATTGGGAATAATTTTGAAACGGGAAAAACTTCTTCTATGATCGAGAATCGGACCCGGGTATTCCACTTGCCGCGCGGATATTCTACCACTTAACTGTCGTAGGAGATTATTTTTCCCGTTTCTGAATGCGGGAATTTTTCTTAGCCAAGCTAGTATCAACCATCTCCAACGGACGTCCTCGAAGAGATAGGTCGAAGAAAACATCTCCCTATCAAATGGTGAGATTGCCAAGCTAGAAATTGAACAACGATGTGATCTAAAGATCCTATGCAGATAGACATAAGCTATTCGATTCCCTGTCATAGCAGAATTTTTTCTGTTTCAAAATTATTCCTAAATCCAACTATGTACTTGTTTATTTTTTTTGTTTTTAGAGCACGAAGTAATTTTGTGAGACTTTTGCTTTACAGAGGTTATCGGCAGTCGCAGATTTTATAAATGTTATCCGCTGAGCGTTTCAATCGAAGAAATTTGACGATTGATTGTCGCGTGATGCGGATGTTAGTGGCTCGTTGCTTCCCCGGAGCGATCGGGAGGCGACCGCAACCGGCCATTGCAGTGGGAGCGTGCGGTTAAGCGGAGCGTGTGACACACACACACACTCCCCCTCTCCGGAGGATGGACGGGTGGCCGAGGGAGGTTGATAACCCTCTTGTGAGGCTGGGTTGTGTCCCTCCGCCCCTCCAAACTCCCCCGTCCGCGACGTATCGAATGCGTGAACCACCGCGGGCCCCGCGCAGAAACGGTCTTCCCTTCTTCGCCTAGGCAACGGATGTCAAGTGTTATCTCGTGTCTACGGTTGCCTACTTTTAGATCTTCATGAACCGGAGATTGAGTTAAGGGTTGCCTACTTTTAGATATTCGCGAACCCGCGTTTGCTTCAAACCTGGATACTTTAGAACAGGCATGTCAAACTGGCTGGTCGCGAGCCGCATGCGGCCCTTTCTGTGCCTTACTGCTGCCCGGTAGTTAATTTTTGTCTCAGGTGAGTCGTGTGGGATTACATATAAATGTTTTATTTTAGCGAAAAGGAGACGATATTTTTCCATAGTTACCTGGTTATAATAGAAAGTATCTTAAAATTTTTGTTTTTAATTGCAAAACAGGCGTCTAATCTTATAGCTAAAGTCTATCATTACAGCTCATTAAGCAACTGTGGCCCTTATCTAACATTCGTTACTTTAATGCGGTCCGGACGCCTCTTCGAATTTGACATGCCTTCTTTAGGAGAAACACAAGTGGAATTAAATGTACGATATATGAAAGTAAACAAGGCTAAAATTATTGAACATTGGAGTATTATATAAGACCAAAGCAAAGCTATTTTAATTGCATCAGCATCCAGGCATAGCAATTTTTCCTGCTTCGCTTGAAGTCTCATGGAATAAGACTAGATCTCCTGATTTTCCGAGTAGTAAAATCGAAGGAAAGAAAGGATAAAAATAGATTGCGCTGTTCTACAACTCCTCACATATTTTTCAGCGCCCTACTCAACAACATAGTTGTGTTATATTACTGATCCAGAAATAAAGGAGTTTGTAGAGTACCTATGGTTGACCAACAGATACGCAAGGGTTCCAAGTTTTTTTATGAAACAAAATACAATCGAAATTAAAGCGCAGACTATCTCAATTAAAATAATTTATAAAAAATGCAACACAGTCATAAAAAGGGCTTTCCACTGAAACCGAAATTGACCCGGAGATTTGAGCTACTCACCCGGAGACAGGAAATTATGGCGATGACCCGGAGATCTCTGGCACAAAAGCCGTAGGTTGGCAACCCTACTCGTGTCCTGCCCCCGTCCCATGCCACGATCGGATTTTCTATCTTTTCGAAATAACTAGCGCGGTTTACTCTATTCTCGGTTTTTATCGCGTCTCACGAGATTGTGCAGAATTATTGTGTTGCGGCAATCGTCCGCTGTTTTTCTCACCTCGTTGTCCGGTTGTCGGAGAATTTCCATTGGTAGAGAACTTCGTGTGTCGTAATTGGCGGCGTTTGTTCGGGCGCGAGGTTCGTCTGTCGTCTTGGAGGCGCGATGGGATGCACTCGGATGCTGTGCTGCTCTTTGCTCCATTGCTGATATCGTTCGCCTCTGTCGGAATCCAGCATTGCGGATGCGTGCTTTAAAGATGCTGGATCATACTTGGCGGATGTCTTTTAAAACGCAATTTAATTATTAATTAGGCTGTCTGAATTAAATCTGTGTTCGGAGTGTTGAGGTTAAAAATTTTTATTGGCGGTTGAGCCAGAGCGCTTTATGTATTTATTTATTTTGGTTGTTTTGATTAAATTTCTCATTCTGCTTTTTGCTACTTGTACATCAAACTTGGTAAATTTAATGCCATTTTCACTGTGTATGGCAATACTTCTCTTGATTATAAAAGCTTTTGGCACCCTGTAGCTGAGCATGTGTTTATGGAGCCAATCATTTGCGTGTGTTCACTTTCTTTTTCAGGATTTGACCTTTGACGTCTTCAAACGTTTGGCTATCGAGCGGGGTGTTTCTTTTTTGGCCGTTTGATTCACCTCCTGTTTGATATATAATGTGGATAAAGTCCGGAAAGGCAAGCCTCAATTTGCTCAGGCAAAACCCTGGGCGCCCGCCTGTTGAGGGCTACCGATTCTGGGTTTGCTCAAGTATGCCATTTGGTCACTGACTAAATATCCAGTGGTCTTATATTTTTTTAATTAAACGTATGTACCTGCTTCGTGTTTTCTCATGATGCTTGTCTCATTTCGCACTTTTTCTGCGACGCATATAACAGGCTGGAAAATTCTGATCAAAATGAACAAGTGTCCTTTATTACCGCTGGAAATTTTCAATCCCTAGGTACATAATGGCCCGCCGTGGAGGTGTTAGGGAGGATGGATATAGACCCTTGGATCACTGGTACGAATGAAATGGCGTGGGAACCTTTCCTCCTTCCTTCCTTTCGTCCTCCTGAGAGTCGTAATTAGTTGTCGCGACGTGCTGAGAGAGGACTTTGGGGCCAGAATATTCTGTAGATCTATCGATTTTTCACGTATTATTTAAGTATTCATAATCTTTTGTTAAACTTGGGAGTTATATCCCTGCATGGCATTAGTGGTTGATTCCCTGTACTGTTGTTTTGCATGTATGTTGACTTAAATATATTTCATTTATCATTTATTCGTTTTTTACTTGATGCATGCCAAAACAGTGTTTATTTCCCAGGAAGATTTCATTGCTCCTATTTTGTGTTATGTTTAATATTGAATATAATCGTTTTTTGTGTTTTTTCAGCATCATTTAAATTCACCTTTGTGACGTATTACTTTCATATTCTGTTTTATAATTTCGAATGAGTTTTCTATCGATTTTTTTTACTACAGAATAGGGGTGAGGATGAGTTATTTTCTTTTGTACATTTTCGAGGTGCACTTCTTTTTGGCTCTCTCATCATGAGTAGGTCCTAAGGACTTGTTCCGTCCTTCCTCCCCCTTCGCTTCCCTCTACCTTTACTTCCCCCTCCCTTCGCTTCCCTCTCCCTTTATTCGGGCCAGGTGTTTCCCTCTCTCTGCCCGCATCTTCCTCTAATTTCCTTGCCGGTTGGCCTCTTTCGCTTTCGTGGGCGAACCCACGAGATACGGCCGTCTCCTAATATTCTCGAGTTTACGCTACGCAACCACGCGTCAATAAACGCGAGTTTTTTCATTGGCAAAAGCTGTCGTCTTCGCACTCCGTTTTGTGTTTACCTTTGGATTACGAGTCAGCTGGGATGGTGTACCGCAGTGGTTTCCAAACTGGATGCCACGTAACGCGCTGGGACGCCGCAGCCGAGTGTTTTGGGTGACGCGAAATACTTAATTTACTAAATAAATCAACGTTTTGAATGGATTTATAGGTAATTAGGACAATATAGTTTCTCTAGTTAAATTGATAAAATTTAGTAAATAAACGATTTGAACGCATTTATAGATGACTAAGGCGATAATATTTCTCTAATAAATTGATAATGGCATCCAAAAGTTGTAATGCCCGTATGTAAAGTCTTGCTTGAAGGCTGGGGTGCCGCGAAATTCTCTTTATCTTTGAAAGTGTGCCGCGCCTACAAATAGTTTGGGAATCGCTGCTGTAACCTCTCTCTCTGTAACCTCTCTCTCTCTGTATCTCCTTTTCTCAATGTATGTTGTCATCGACTGGCCCACTCCGATGAGTCGTTATGATATATAACGAGCGCTCGTGGCCTCCTGAAAATCCCTACCACTCCGATAAAGCAAAGAATTGCTCGGCTATTTTGATGTTTTGTTACTGATTTGCATCGAGGGAATCGAAAGAAAGACTTTTTATGTAATTATTAATTTGTTACCTAACCGTCGCATTAAAATGATGCGTCATATCAATAATTCATGTCCTTTGAGGATGTCGTGCGAAGCAGGAAATTGCTTCTGCTGAGTTACTCCGCTTGTAGAAAGTGCGCGTCGAATCCCTGCGAGGAAAATCGAACGTAAAGTGGAGCGAAATGAAAGAGATAAAGATTGAGGTTGAGATGCGCCGGGAGCAGCTGAAGTATTTCCGTTGTCTCGGGAAAAACTTTGTATTTTAGTCGATAAACAAGACATGTCCTCTTTGATTATTATCCCACAATCTTTCTGGCCGAAGGTGCCATTAGGAGAATATTGAGAAAGTGACGAACAGTTCGCGTTAAAAATTATTCTTTCCAAAAACGATATTATATAAACTTCATTGGTTAAGCTGGCGTTAGCTTCAGCCACGGGAAAATGTATTTATAAAAATGAACTGATAAGATATAGTCGCCATCAAATCATAACGCCAACATTGAAAGATTTCTTCTGCCGTGACTTAACTTCCGTTTTTGCATATGCTTGGGCATACCGTGATTATAGAGATTCAGTCTTCCGTCTTAAGATTTTAAGAAGTTAAAGTTTGTAATTTCAAGAATTTTCCCCTCAGGGCTCAAGAAATACGACAAAAATTCACTCGTGCATAATTCATTTCGTTCTGGGCTAGATTAAAAATCTACTCGCCCCTGTCCGTCTTTAACTGGCCCGTGGCAAGTGGGCGAGGGTGTTTCCCTGTTGAATAAAATTCGTTCCTATATTCGGTAACTGGACTTTCGTACTGTAGCGTCGTAGTAATTTTTTTCGTCAAAATGACTCGAGAAATCGTACACACTGTTTTCCGTATGCTGTGCTTTCGCTTATTAGCCCTGGTGTTTTGTCATTTTGCAAGCGTGTTCCCTCCAACCGATCCTAATCTCAATTTCCTGTTCTGGCGCGCTTTGTTTGTGCTGTGCGGTTTGATAAATCGGGAAATTTTAAGTGATACATGGCGACCTACCGTCGTATTGGGAAGAACTCGCAGCGTCGCTGGTGGTGTCTATGCGAGACCGCTCTCCCTTTCCAATCTCGCGTTCTGATCTTCAAAATATTTGACACGAGACAAAAGCCGAAAAGTGATCGGAACGGTTATCTGAACGCCGGCGATATCATTCGTTTTAGATGCCGGGATGCACCAGCGGTTGTTCACTCTCATAATGCGATTTCTATGACTAATGTCTGTCTTGATAAATTTCAATCCTTCATTCTTGGATTCTGCGTGGCATTGCAATGCAGCTGGCGGCAATCCCATGTCCTTTGGGTCTTCTAACTTCGCTCTTCCTCTTTTCTTCAATAGTAATGGAATCGAATGCTGCTGCGCGCATCTTTGCCGGAAAGGTCGCTTCGAATGCGTGTCGTGACCTCCGCTCCTTTTGCGTGGCGCATCCGTGGATGCTTCGATCGAGTCGGAAGGTGTTCTACGCCTTCTTTCGGGATCCTACGTTCTTTTAAATGTAGGCCGCGATTTTCGCTCTTCGTGACGATAATCTGAGGTGCCACGGCCTTTAAGCGCCGATGGTTCTTCTGAGAATGCATAATCTATCGAAAGTGATGTGTGTTAAGATTTTATCGGCTGTTTTATACATAAGCGGTATATCTACAAAATGCTACTAGTTTACGTTGGTGCATCTTTGAGAATTTGTGCTTGATGTACATGAATGGGCGTCGAAGTTTAATCTATTATTTAACTATTATTCGCCCGGAGTAATTATAATGAATATCTTGCCAAGTCCCGTTGGCAGGTACCTTTAATCCTTTATGGTTTTGAATTAATAGTTTCTATTCCTTTAAATCAGTTATCTTGAATAACCACCATAAAACTTTTACAATAATTCTTTATAGACTATGTTGAGGGTCTTTCCACTTTGCGAAAGAACATACAAATTATTTCCACTGCACACTCTTGAGCATGCTACGTAAAACTTTTACAGCAAATGATCTGGTGTGTGCGTTTGTGATTCCTGATGAAAACTAAGCAAGAGAAGGATGGGCTAAGTTTGTCTCACGCAATGGGTTTTCAGACCCAACCAGGAGCATAATGACGTCCTACTAATATAGTTCCACACAGTTTTTAAGAAGACATGAAAAATCTTATTTTTAAAAATAATCCCTTAACGCTTAACAGTAACTTCACACCCAGGTTAAAGGCAGAACATGTATAAATCAAGAAATGCACAACTTTATGTTTTTCATAATTTATACATTAAACCAATTTTTTCAATACAATAAATTGTCATTCATAAAGAATAAACAACGATACACTTAATTTTTCGAAACTTCTACACAGACATCCATCAGTGCCATCAAGCGTTGAAAAACTGAACTAATGCTATTTTCCTAGATTGAAATATTTTGCCCGACTTAAACTTGGAATTTTCCCTTCGATGAGTTTTGGAAAGGTACCCACAAACAAAATTTCAACCTTCTAGGTAAAGCAAAAATGCCCTAGACTTTATCGGACAGACATACAAACATTCTGCTTTATTAATATAGGTTCGTTTTCTGGGTTTACATCGTTAAAATGGATTGGGCGCAATGGTAAAAATATTTTCCCGACCTATCCATCTGGTTTCGCATTCAGATCGCAGGATTTCATAGTTTCATTACGTTAGATATCATTTCGTCCGAGGATCGCGGCCTTAAAAACATGGTTCGTCGCAGGGGCATAACTCTTATTTCGGCGTGCGTGTGTCGTTCCTCTCTGTTTTTCCACCCCCGTCTTCCTCTGCGTGCCGTGTCGGCGGATCCTCCTCCAGTCGCGTTAATCCCGTGGCGTCGTGCGAGAGCGTACGGGAAGGAGGCGAATAATCGATAGCGTATCCTTGGACGCACGCAGACGACGAGGACGGCACGCGGCGTTCCCCGCACGCCCCCCCCTCACGTCCCCCCCCTCACGTCCCACCCTCACGTCCCCCCCTCACGTCCCCCCCTCACGTCCCCCCTCACGTCCCCCCCCTCACGTCCCCCCCCTCACGTCCCCCCCCTCACGTCCCCCCCTCACGCCCCCCCCCTCACGTCCCCCCCCCCCTCACGTCCCCCCCCTCACGTCCCCCCCCCCTCACGTCCCCCCCACGCCTCCCCCCCTGACGCCCCCTTTCACGCCCCTCCCCCCCTTCACGCGCTTCCCCCCCTTCACACCCCATCCTCACGCCCCCCTCCTCACGCTCCCCTCCTCACGCCCCCCTCCTCACGCCCCCCTCCTCACGCCCCCCTCCTCACGCCCCCCCTCACGCCCCCCCTCACGCCCCTCCCCCCCTTCACACCCCATCCTCACGCCCCCCTCCTCACGCTCCCCTCCTCACGCCCCCCTCCTCACGCCCCCCTCCTCACGCCCCCCCCTCACGCCCCTCCCCCCCTTCACGCCCTTCCCCCCCTTCACGCCCCTCCCCCCCTTCACGCCCCTCCCCTCCTTCACGCCCCTCCCCCCCTTCACTCCCCCTCCTCACCCCCCTCCTCACCTCACGCCCCCCATCACGCCCACATCTCGTCTCGCTCCCCCCACATCTCGCCCCCCCCCCATATTTCTCCCCATTTCGCGCGCCCCCCTCACCACTGCCTCCTCCCTCTCGTATAGCCTTCTTTCATATTCGCGCATAGCAATAGCGGGCGCTTTTATCCGATTCGAATTCCTCTTCCGGACCACAGAGACCAGTTGCCCCTTAATCGCGCCTTCGCCTCTTTAGCTTGGATTTGCATGGAGATGTATAACGTGGCCTCGGAGGCTCTCTTGCGGCTGCGTCGGAGGTGCATGTGAACCTTAGATCGCTGCAGTTTGTCTCTTCGTGGAAGATCGAGTTCGGAGAAGCAGAAGATGTCGGTGGTGTGCCTCCTCTTCTCCACAATTTTGCCTGTTTCCGAGTTTGTTTTCCGTGTACAGCAGGCATGTCAAACTCGAAGAGGCATAAGGGCCGCATTGAAGCGATGGGTGTTATAGAAGGGCCGCATTGGAATTACAGTTATTTAATGACGGTCATAATTTGCAAAGTAGACTTAATTTTTGTCATTAAAAACAATAATTTATAAAATGCGTTATATTATACCTAAATAACAATTTTAAAAAATCTCGTCTCCTTTTCAAATAATGGATTATTTATATAAAATATCAAACAGTTTAGTAAAGACAAAACTTGGCATTCGGGCCGCAGTAAGGCAGAGAAAGGGCCGCTAGTTTGACATGCCTGGTGTAAAGGTACCAGAAATAGGAGGTCGAACTTGCCTCTTTCGCCACCGTTATTTCTTCGGAAATTATCTGTGTAATCCATTTCGCACTTGTTCAAGTGATTCGGTATGTTGTTTATCTGGTCCGATGATCGTTTGGTGGTCGCTTTTCCGGAAAATGAAATTTAAGCGTTAATTAATCAGTATTGGATGGAATAGTTTCATAGCAAATAAAAATATATGATAAATTTTATTAATGCCTTACGAAACAGGATGCCCATGCTCGACGTTTTAATAACTAAAAGGGTAACGTCGTTCTTTGCGTACGTTTTCTCGGTATTTCTACTACCGCTGAAGGCTTCATTTCTAGGACTTCTTGTTGTTGGCGGGGCGTCCTGTTCGAGGCCCCGAAGCGGGTTATATATGATGCGGAAGCGCGTTCGCTATTGCTTGATAATAGGAAAGTTTGTGAAGGTGAAAGGAACGCGTGAACATGCATAAGTTATTGCTTGTTTGGCTGACTTATTTTTCATCTACCGGTTGCGGTGGAAATATGGATTTCCTGGTCTTCGTTGAACAAGGGAGTCGATAATTTTATTATTCTGAAGTTACTCTTTAATGGTAGCATCTTATTAGTTTTAGATTTGCACATTTAATTCAGCACATTTCTTCAGTAAATCTAAATCGTTCGAATTGGTGTTGCTGAATTCCGCCTAAAAACAACGTTACGGAAACGCTAATGTGTGTAACGTCTAAGCCAGTGTTTGTCAAATTGCGGGTCGCGACCCAGTACTGGGTCGCGAGGCCCGTGAATAAGTGTTAGCACTCAATTCATAAACAGCCGAAATATATAAAAACTGACAGAGTATATTAGATAAATGCCAATATTTTAGTATATATCGCATGCTATTACGAATTTACTGATATTCGAATCAGAATTCAGGTTGCCTTCCCTTTCACTGGGTCGCGAGACAAAAAGTTTGAAAAACAGTGGTCTAAGGGACCGCAGCAATTCTGTCCGTTGAAATAAGCTATTGAAGGGAGGATTCTGGGATAGAGGAAAAGAGGTAGAAAGGCTAAAGGAGTAATTGACCTATGGAGTGAAGGAAACGGCCGTAAGAAGATTGTAATTTGATCAAAAGTTAGGGTCGAAGTAGCAGGCACAACAGAGAATAAGATTTGGACCAAGTGAACTTTATGCTAATCGATGCAAACATATATTCGTAGAGAATAATTATAGCATCGGTTCGGAATTTCGATACAGATCTGCCATTTATTTCGAGTGCTTGATATTTTCTCTTAACTCTTTTAATTGCTGCGTTATCGGGCCGTTCGTAGACATCGCTAAGATAGTGGGTATTTTCCCATCGCCTCTCTCTTCAGTGGAGACGTTCAACTTGCCGTCCGTTTTATCGCATTCCAGCAATAACCGAGATTGTTGACTTATCTGCCGTATCTGGGACTTCGTAGTAGCCAGGGCGAGGAGACTGGTGTTAATGGGATACGGCGAAAAAGCTTCGATGATTAATGTGCGAGTTTCTTCTTTGTGGGACATTATGTATTTTTGTAACGTAATAATAGTGGTATTTTTGAGTTTTTCGATACTAGTAATTGCGTCAGTCAAAGATTTCTCTAGTTTTAACCCATTTCAGCCTAGCGTGACATATATGTTACGTTTTATACTTCTCGATACTAGAAGAAAGATATCGTAATAAATTAGGTGCAGACTACTCATTTTTCAACTGTCTATTACATTTGAGGCTTCAGCTGTTTTGGCATTGCTGCGGTTAACTGCACTGTACTGGTTAGTGTTTGAACTAACTCGTGCAGCAGTTCTACGGAAGCAATTGAACGAGTAACAACATAAGTTTAAAAAATATTATTTGTTAAAATTTTGATGAAAATTATATCGTGAGGGCAAAATAAATAATATTTCAATTTTAGTAAATAATTTTGATCACCATTTAACGTAATAAATGATTGATTGATGTGATTATTTAAGTCTGTGACATATAAGTCACCTCCTATTGGTTCATTAGTAACAAATGTGCACTAAAAAATTGATTTTTAATTTAAAAAATAATTCGGGCAGAAATGGGTTAAATGCGAATTAACATTCCCAGCAAATATATGTCGTGGTTACTTCAAAAAATAATTTGTTAATAAATTTGTCAAATTAAAATTCTTCTTCAAAGAAATTAACTACAAGTTTCAACGCCTCGCACAGAAATTGTGCATTATCGTTGTTTGTAGTGGCATTGTGTCTTTTAAATGGCTTTTTATGCCGAAACTAGATGAATTAACCCGTTTAAGACGGGCTTTACAATCAAACCATATAAAAAATCTGATGTGGCCACCACATGACTTTCTCCATATCTGTAATATTTCTAAAAATTCCAGATAGGTTACATAATAATAAATATTTTAAGAAACTTCGAGAACATTTTAGACTTTACAAAGAACAGAAATAAACTCAAACCATAGGCTTTTAATATTGGATATAGCCAAAAAGCTCCAACAATTAAGAAAAAAAACGAGCGTTACTAATTGTAAGACGTAACTAAGCGTCAATTGTTTACAATAGTCGTCGGTAGGTGGCGTGGTGGTGGCAGCTAGAAATATAAGACATCACTTTAACAATGCATTATATGGAAATATGTTTCAAACGAAGGTTGTAGAAAGTTAAATTTCCTACAACTTTTATCCTGATACATTTTTACATTGATCAAATATTAAAGCAAATATTTCAAAATTACGGATAAGTGACAAGAGTAAACACCCACCTCCGGTTGACCGATATTTACCAAAAACTAATCAGTTCTTGTGACTTTCATGAAAATGTTAAATATAAAATGTTGCGTTGACCGGATTAATAGTTTTTGAGTTAGAGCACCCACAAAAAGCTATCACATACACACACTGACAACATCGAGAAAATGGTCAAAACGTGTTCAGGTCACCTCAAAACGTGTATTTCCGTTGAAATCTCGAAGTCGATTTTTTTTATATACTACTTATATGGAGAAAGTAAAAAACAAATTAGAACATTTTATTATAAAATTATAGTATAGCAATCCTACTAAGTTTTGATTGAACTGACTGAAGAAACCGCTGAGATCGGGCAGAATGACCAAGAGAATAAGGGTTTCATTTTATTTAGATTTTAGCGGCCTTTGTAGACGGTATTATCAGGAATTTTACCTTTTCAAGTCTAATACAACTTTCCCAGCTTTACGGCATCAAATTAGGGCGAGAGATGCCGAATGTGTGTTATATTTACCATATTAATTTCGCAATGGGATTAAAGCACGTTTCTCATCTTGTTTCTTTCCGTGTTCGTCCACCACCTGCAGTGCGACGCCCTCCCTCCTGCCCATCCGCCAGATGTCACTCCCGTCTTCGGATGTGTCCTCACCCGTCGCCAGAGGCGCCACGTGTCGATCCTTTCGCGGCGACATCCTTTTAATGCCCATGTCGTATCTGTTCCGATTCGCCCTCAGTCCTCGTCTAATCATTATATATTGACCCTCTCTCCCCCTCCTCCCCCCAACTCCCCGCTTCCGCCTTCTCTCTGCCTCCTCTCCGAGGTCCCCCTTTCTCCCCTGTGCATCTTCCGTCACCTCCGTACTTGACCCGCTGCTGTCCCTCTCTTTCTCCCTACGAGTGGAATAAAAGCGAAACGATGACCGAGCGTGTGGTTTCCCTCACATTCTAACGTGGCCAGGGGACTAACCTCCCTTTGAGAGTGAGAAATGTGACGGGCGGCCCGAGGAATTTTGGCGCCCACCTCCGTAAATGGTTGTTGAGATATTTTCAAAGTGCATGTTAATTGATTCGCTGTTCTGTACAAATTATCCATAATCATGATCAACAACCCTATATAATTTGCTTGGTTATGTGACAAGTGTAGTGCTCTACTGTGGCGCCACTTTTAAAGAGCCGTTATAAAAGATCGGTAGAGTCGAGAACTATTTATGACTGACTGTAATGCTATTTTTAACAAACTTTCCGAGTAGGTAGAAGATTTAAATTTGTTAGGTATGTTTGATTTTTATAGTAAAAACAATTTACGAAAACAGATCCCCAAAAAACATCCGGGTTCGACTCCAGAAAGTAATTCCTATTTCCCATAAGATAGATAACACTTAAAAATCAATTTAGCGACTTGCAAGATTTCATTCATTTGCTCATAAAAATTAGAAAAATTGATCTTCAAATTTGGACTGTTTTAAAGGAAAACGAGCAAAGTTTCCTATTCTAATTGTCGAATGTCTCCCTTAGTCCGCAAATGCTCGAATGTAACGTTTAAAGGACTTATTTTGGCAGAATTTAGCGATTTCTTGAGGGTTTGCCTTGACAACCATGCCATAGTCGAAATCGAGATCCCATTATTGTCTCAATTCTCATATATGAGTTATATATACGTAAATATATATTCCTTCCCGTCATATTGACGGACTTTTATACCAGTGAAAAAGTAAAAGGAATGACATAAAGATTCCAACATGTTCCGCGATATAAATTGGTATTCAGTATCCATTCGTGCGCCTCCAAGTGACGCGTCGCGGGAATGAAAGGGATCGTCGTCCTCGTATTCGGTGATTTGTAATCCTTCCGCCGATGAAGTTTCAGCTCTCCTTCTTACGTTTACGAGGTTCCATTAACGCCTCTGGCTGTCCTCGTGTAATACGCTTGATCGGGACGTAAAGACGCTGCAAGTAACTTCTAAGAACAGTGAAATTGATTTATTACCTTTAGGAAATTGAAAATTTTTTACTGCTCGAAGTTATGGGAATCACTTAAATTCATTCGCAGTGCAGATTTAACGAGAAATTTTTGAGATATTATTTCACGTTATCGTATGCGGTACTAGTTTTATTTTACATTTCCTGTCACTCAGTTCTTGTAATGTTGTGGAAATCTTAAACGTAGTGACCGGAAAAGTCTTAAGAGTTCGTGGAGATTATTACGGACGAATTAAGAGTTATTTATGAGAAGTAACCAATGTTAGGGTTAAACAGGATCAGGGGCTAATATATTTATTTTTCAAAGAATCACTGAATATTTGTTTTAGTAGCGTCGACAAAAAGTTGTCGCCGTTGTGAAATTCAAGTTATTCGGGTATTTTCTCGACACGCCGATGATAAAAGTTTATTTTTAGAGTAAAGTGGGTTGTTGAAATCATAACTCATTTATCTCGTGCCCATAGCGTATTTTTGACCGTTTTCTGTAACATTGGAGGAGATAAGTCAGAATAGCGCTATTATCGCGATCACGCATTGCCTAGGTATTTCCGCGCTTCGTTTACCCAGCTTCCTCGATTTCTCACAATCTCCTTTTGGGGTCGAATTCCTCCCATTCATCGCCTCTTTATCCGCAAACTACACGATCATTGTCCGTCTTATCTGCGCCACTAATGGACGTTTCCCGATCATATTCGTGTATCATTCTCTCACTTTGTGTATGCGGAAAAGTTTCGCGATGATAAGTCGCCATTCCAGAACTCACTTGCGCCATAATTTAATTGTAAGCTATTTATAGTCTCCAAAAGAAAATATTGCTTTGGTTTGCAACTAAATGTTGCCTTCTTTCTTGATGGAGCATTTAATCATAGAATGGACAAACGTTGCGATTCGCATTTTCACTTGTAATAAAAGAATTCAACTCGTAAAATCCATTTGTTTGTATTTATGCTGAAATTCAAAAATCTTAAAAACTATAAAGACAACTATGAAATTGTTCCTTCAAAATATTTTTATAAAGTCACATATACACATAAACAGTCACATTCTAGTAGCTTCGATTTTTATTTTTGGATCAATACACCTCCATGGCCTTTTAATTTCATATCCGCCTTTCCGAGTGACGTGGGATTATTAATAAAATTAAAACAAGGCGTGCATTGTTTCGCTGGGAATGTAAAGGGATTGCGAATTCCTCTGAAAAAGCGATGTAACGATCTGATAATGGCGGATTGGCTAACTCGTTACCCTTTGCCCCTCTTTCAGAGCTACCATTATGACGTCAAGAACACCTGATTATTTTTTTGCACTGTAATTAATCGGGTATCTTGGGAAACGCGGGTTTGTTTACTCCTCTGCTTCTGATAGAAACGGAAAAAGCTAGTGTATTAATGTGTGTGGAGGGGATAGCTTCATGTTGTGAGAAAGATTCATGGGCAGTGGTAGTAGTATCCCAAACTCCCGAGAAAATTGATACACCGTAAGATTTTCGTCTCTTTCTTCTAAACCAGCGGCGCGCAAACTAATCGGCTCATGGGCCACATAGCCCACTTCCGCCCTCTTCGCGCCTCACTCCCATTCGAAAATAGAATTGATAATTTAAGGAAACTAAAGAAAGGGTTTAGTTGTGTATCAGTATCACCTGATTTATTTTCATTCTGTTTATCTGTTATGGCAGGGCTCTCCAAACTATGGCATGCGGGTCACATGTGGCTCGCGACCGCGTTTAATGTGGCCCTCGGACCTGTAATAAATCTTTGCCATTTTTTACTAGATATAACAATCAAGCAGTGTTGTAAAACGTTGTTCGTAACATAACGAAATTATTTTTGAATAACGTAACGAAAAACGTTTAACGAAATTTTCAAAATAACTGGAACGAAAAACGTGACGAAAAAGAAAAACATCGTTATTTCGTAATGTTTAAGCTTCTACTGTGTGACATTTCGTCACTTGTTTCCCATTTATTTTCTCTCTCTTTCGCAACGGTCTTATTAGCCCCCACGTGCACTCATAACATCATAAAATGCACCGAGGACGGGATGTTGGGGGTCTTTCTGGTTCCAAAGCGTCACAGAGATCCACCGAAGTTGTGCTCTATTTATGTCTTATTTCGATTCATGTTCGGTGGAGAAAAAATAAAAGTTAGAATGCAAATTTTCCCGTACATTTCTATGTTGTGCGCCTATATTTTCAAAAAGTTTTTCGTGTTGATACTCTGGCCCGCGAGCATAAAATTTATTGACCAAGTGGCTCACTTGTAAAAATGTTTGGAGACTCCTGATATAAGATTGGCCGAGGACCGTATTTGTTCCGCGGTCCACATTTTGGGAACCTTTGACCTAAACCATTCCTTTATAATAGCCACCCACTATGTCCAAGGACGCTGCCCAGACACCCGTCGAAATATTTCTTGAATCTTAAAATAATCATAAAATTGGCTGTTTTCAAATCGCGGTCACGGAGGATTGCTGGCTAGAGCCCTGCGTACCCGCAGTTTACCCGACCCGCGGGTACCCGCAGAAAAGTTGCGGGTCGGGTCGGGTATATAGTGCTTCCATGCGGGTACGGGTCGGGTTCGGACACAAAACGCACCGGTGCGGGTAAAGAGCGGGTACGAAAACTAGTTTTAATTCCAAATTCAATTTGCTTCGCCAATGTAGGCACAGGAACTCTCCACATGCCTTTTACTCCTAGTAAAGTACACCCTCGTGGTCAAAAGTAGCGTTATATAGGAAGATACAAATTTGCAATTTATGCAGGTCGGCAGATCGCAGGCTTTGTGTATCATGTGTTACGAAAAGTGTCTGACGAAAAAACGATTCCTTTTATTGTATAAATAGGAATGACAGTTATTTTATAAAATTACACTGGTGAGTTATATGTGATCTCGGCTTTTGTGACAGAATATCAATCTACCACATCCTTAAAAGAAACCAATACCAGCTGATTGAACGGTATGTGAAATTCTCAATTATAAGTTAATGCATCATTCAATTAAAAATCTCAATTTTAATCGAAATATTACTTTTATCTACCCTTCAGATTTGAACAATGAATACTGATGAGATGAGAAGGAAGCTTTTAAGGTTCGAGTACCCCCTAAGAAAAAAAGAAAATACCAAATAAAAAATTTGGGAAACGTTCTGTGAAATTTAAATGAAAAGAGAGAACTGATTTCGAAGACAATCGCTTGCAGTAGTTATAAAATGTTTATCGTTATGATAATAGGAAGCTGGAAACAAAGTTTTTTGCGACACAAGTGTGAAAATAACAAAGGCGTGCCTAAAATTACAAATTTTCTTGTGCCGAAAAAAGGCGATTTACCAAAATTATCAGCTGAAAAGAAAAATAAGGTTTTAGATGGCTGTGTCGAACTTATAGTTAGAGATTTGAGACCTTTTGAGATACTGTCAGGAGATGGGCTTAAAAATTTATAAAATTTCTGTTTTTCTTCACCCCCTTCTAAAAAGTGTGTAAATGCTAAAACTGAAGAAAAGTATGAAATCCATGAGAAAGTTATAGTAAGTATTGATGACATTAAATATAATCCGTGACACCAAATCCGTGTACGCTTGTAGAGCAGCCGATTAAAAGGTATAAAATGTTAGACACCTTAATGGATACAGACAGTAAATGATCATATTTATCCAGACTAATTGACTGCATATATTGACTTAAAACTATCTGACGACATTACTAATAATTTTGATTTGATGAAATGGTGGGATAAGCAAAAGAATTGTTTGCCAAATTTAAGTATTTTAGCGAATCGTATTTTTGCAAAACCAGCTACCAGTGCTCCATCAGAGAGGTGTTTTTGATTGGCGGGACATGTTGTTAGTGAAAGAAGAAACAGTTTAGGTCCCGCAGACGTGGATGATGTCCTATTTTTAAATAGTCATTTTAAATCTCAGGGTAGATACTATTAATTACTGTTTCCATTTTTCAATTAAATTATTTTGTAAAATTTGTAATTTTTGTAGAAATAAATCTTAGATACTTGAAATATATTTTTTCGATCTTAAAAATGAATTTAAATTTATACAAAATAAATGACTGACTCAGAAACATTTTTATTTTTTCACGATTTCTTGCTACGGATTTGTGTCTCGAGAACCAAACAGTTAAAAATATGAGTCGGGTGGGACAAGTAGGCCTTCTGTGCGGGTGCGAGCCTGCGGGTACGGGTCGGGTTAACATTCTGCGGGTACGGGTCGGGTACTGGTGAGTAGTCTGCGGGTACGGGTCGGGTACGGGTTAGTAGTCTGCGGGTACGGGTGGAAAATATCATACCCGTGCAGGGCTCTATTGCTGGCCTCTCTTTGTTAAGTGAAAATGACGCGCGTTCAAGTCTCAACAGGTAAATCTGCCTCAAGTAAATCTTTAATTTTTCTGGTTCGTGTCACATTTCTTCTTCTGCAACATTCCTTCGATTCATTTCTTAGGTATTACGGTCCATCGAAGATCGCGCAATTATACTGAAAAATAATTTCATTTAAAATTGAAATATCCTGTACGGCCAGATATATGTAAAATACGACACGATAAACTCCTTGTACATACATCCGCTATCTGTGGTATAATTCCCGAAGTCTATCCGTGTAATATTTTATAAACTCGGCACGCGTGCGTGCATCGCCTCCATTCCCACTTGTGCCGGAAGAAAGGTTTACGCGTTGAGAAGTGCCGGCGGTGGACGCGCGTGTCGACGATTCCTAATAATGCCGGGCGCTTTATTTGCGGAACGCGATCGAGTATTCCTTGCGTGTGTGATGCTCTGCGTTGTAATTACAGTAGCGCGGGTCGATTATGTCAGCCGAGAGTCCTTTGCGTTGTAATATTTGCTAACAAACACTGGTAGCATGAACTAAAGCTGTTTGAACTAAGAAACGAAATTAGGGTTTTTCCTTAGTATTAATAAAACGTCGATAGAATTGTAATGTTTAATACTAACGATGAAAATTTGAATCAGAAACTTCCTCAATTCCGGCTGCAAATTGCAATAGAATTCCCTGTTATATCGTGAAAAGCCTCTTGCATTTTTGAAATCATATTTGTGTGAAACGAGATTTTCTGCTTTTGCTGTTATGAAGACTTAATTTAATCGTTCTCGGATGATAATTGAAAAGGATCAGTGATGCCCCAATTCGAGAGAATCTGTGCCGATAAGCAAGCATACACGCCACACTAAAGAAAATGTAAGTTTCACTGTGTTTTATATTTTTGTTAGAGCATTAAATCAGAGTATGTATATTTTCTATGGCAATTTTAGATTCAATAAGTTATTGCTCATTAACTGTGATTAGACGTGATATAAAGAGGGCGCATAGACAGCCTTCTTAGGCGAGGGACGGCTTTGTAAAGTTTGGAAACGGTTGGAATATACTATGGGAAAATCAAAAAGACGGAACATAGGAAGTTGTCTGCGACCCTTATTTGGAATTTCGGCAAAGAATCTCGGCTAACCTGAAACTCTCTTTCCGGAGACGAGTAATTACAATCTCGTTCTTGCCGTCGTCGGCAAGTGCACCAACCTTATTATCCGGGGAAGTCTTCTCCGTGGAATTCTCTCTCGGTTCATCCGCTCCATTTCGATCTCCTCTCCCATCTCTCTGGACCTACCTCAAGAAAGGAGAGGAGCTCGGCGGGCGGGAGGAGGAGAGGGAAAGAGAGAGAGGAGGGAAAGATGGAGTGGAGGGAGAGGGAGAGAGGGGGTGGAGGGAGTGGGGAGTGGAGAGATACGGAGAAAATAATAGGCAGTTCGATGCCATCTTCCTAGATTTTAGGAAAGTCTTTGATAAGGTACCTCACAGTAAGTTAATAACGAAATTAGAAACCTTAGGCGTTAATTCCAAAAATTTTAGTTGGATCCGTGAATTTTTAAATCAAAGGAAGCAGAAGGTTGTTATAGATGGAAAATCCTCGAACTTAGTGGAGGTTGTCTCTAGCCTTCCGCAGGTCAGTTATTATATCTAATTTATATAAACGATATCAGCTCAGTAGTCAGAAGTAAAATTAGGCTTTTCGCGAACGATACCGTCATTTATAGAGAAATAAGCAATCCGGAAGATCACCAGCATCTCCAAAATCATCTAGAAGCTATTTCTGCATGGTGTAAGGAATGGCAGTTAGAGATCAACCAAAAGAAAAACTGCGTCATCAATTTCTGGAGAACCAAGAGTATCTCGTTTGATGTTAATTATTCGTTGGACGGAATAGGGATTCCAGTTTCAGACTCGGTTAAATATCTAGGAGTCACGATCCATAATGATCTCTTCTGGGACACCCACATTTTCCGATTGATAGGTGCCGCTAACAAAAAGCTGGCCTTGATAGGGAGAATAGTTCGAAATAGCTCCAAAATGTGAAATAATTATGTTATATGTCCTTGGTTCGACCGCATATCGAATATGCGTCAGCTGTGTGGGATACCTACGAAAAGGGACTCACTAACGAGATAAAAAAGGTTCAGCGCAGGGCAGCTAGATTTGTAAAGAGGAATTACGATAGTAAACAAAGCGTAACATCATTAATAGAAAATCTGAAATGGACATCGTTAGAGGAACGTAGGCTGCAGGCTAGATTTAAACTGCTGGAAAAATTTATGTCGGACGGACTAGCGAATGAGGTAGTAGGACTTATCAGAAGCTCGACGTATCTTGGAAGACAGGACAGCGAGAATAAGATTCGCGAGATCGATTGTCGAATGGGCGATTTAGAGATTCTTTTTTTCTAGGACGATAAGAGAACATAATAGGAAAAGAGGATAGGATAGGATGACTAGGGATCTTTGGTGCACTGCACCCCCTGCCATCCACCAAAAATGTGACTTGCAGGGTATCATGTTGATGTAGATTTTCCGAGGCTTGAATTGAAGTTGCCATACTAACAGTCGTGTTTTTTGGCGCGGTATACACATTTTTCCCTCAGAGGCGTAGCTACGATTTTGAGCCTCCGCGTAGTGCGTAAAAATCGTTATAAAATTATTTTGAAAACGTTTCATTTGACGACGCAGTTACTGGCAATAAAAAATATGTGTCAGCAAGGCTGAATCTACCCCCTCCCCCCTCTCGATTTACGCGAGAGTTGCATCCCTAGAAATCGTCGCGTAAAGCGAAAACGCGCAAATAGAAATATTTTTCCCATTGAAAATAATGTATTAGGCGTTGTTTACGTTACTGGGCAGATATCTTGCACTTATAAACGTCTTTAAATTTGATTTAATGAGCGTTTTAACCCTCCAAAGCGTTTTCGACGTGATATGGCGTCCTGTGCAGCGTCCATTTTTACAATTCTTAAAATTTTTCATTCGTTAAGATTCTGTCATGTATCACAGAGTTATCGAAGCTCCTTCCATCA
The DNA here is from genome assembly GCA_028673005.1 of Tanypteryx hageni. Lineage (NCBI taxonomy): Eukaryota > Metazoa > Arthropoda > Insecta > Odonata > Petaluridae > Tanypteryx > Tanypteryx hageni. The sequence continues at coordinate 9,421,266 of CM054114.1, forward strand.
GTGAACCTCCTATACAAATATATTCTCTTCACACAACTATGAATACAGAAAAGTGGGTTTAAGTGCGTTATTTGCACAAAGAGAATAAGAGAATTAAAAAAGAGATTCTACTGTCGTAGGAACTACCGGGGAACCCTGCTCTTTCGTACGATGCAATGAATGGTATCAATACAGGGACGATCAAGGTAAATAGTAGACGGGCAAGAATCTATGAAATATTAAGTGAATAATAAACTATTAAGAGTACATACTGTGCGCATAACGAATCGCATAAATACAAATATGCGACGTGTATATTGATAAATGGTCGTAAGAATAAAATCGCGTTAAACCGAATGCGCGACGCGTACCTAAATCGGAAAATGGTCGTAAAAATATCGTGTAAGAATAAATTCGCGTTAAACCCAATACGCGGCGCATAAATCGGAAAATGGTCTTAAAAACAAAATCAGGTATATGCGAAAACGCGTAAATCGGGCACGCGTTAATCGGGGGATACCTGTATGTTGGTGCCGGTTTGTATTTAACCCATTTCTGCCTGAATTATTATTTTTTATTGCAAATCAATTGTTTAGTATACCTTTTTTTATAATGAACAAATAAACATTTTACTCATTAAAGAATCGCAATATTCCATTTTCAATGTAGAGGATGAGTCAAATAATCACATCAGTCAAGCATTTATTATGTTTAAAGGTGCTCAAAATTATTTACTAGGATTTAAATATTATTTCTTTTGCCACAAAGATACAATTTTCATCAAAATTTTAACAAATAATTCTGAAAAAAACATGTTTTTACTTGTTCCATTGTTTCCGTAAAACTGCTGCACGAGTTAGTTTGAACACTAACCAGTACAGTGCAGTTAACCGCAGCAATGCCAAAACAGCTGAAGCATTAAATGCAATAGACATAGTTGAATCATGCGTACCTTTCTTCTAGTATCAAGAAATCTAAAACGTAGCACATATGTCACGCTAGGCAGAAATGGGTTAATCATTATTAAATCCAATAGTTCCTTATTGTTTTCAATCTCATCTTTCAAAACAGTGTTTGTTGATGGCGAGAGACGTTCGTCACAAAGGCCTTGGTCAATAAGTTTCTTATAAATGTTTGTGAAGATTCTTTGATTTCCTGTTCATTGAATTTATTAAGAGTCTTTAAGCATTTTTCGGGGCCCCCAAAAGCTAGGGGATCCCAAAAATCTAGGGGTCCCCAACAATCTAGGTTCCCCAAAAGCTAGGGCCTCCAAAAAGCTAGGGGTCCCCAAAATAGTTATCCTCCCCCCCGCGCACTGCGTGGGCCTATGCCCCCAAATTACGCCCCTGATTTCCTTGTAGTTCTTGTACCCGATATCGATGCCGATATTTATGCAGATGTTTCAAAACTATCATTATATTTATGTAACATTTAATTTGCCAAAATTTTGTGATTAAGGTGATTGCATCTAATTGTATTGGATATTTTTTCTAATTCCATTGGATATTTTTTGCTTAGAATTTCTCTGTCGCCGTTATATAATTCACGCACGTGTTTCGAAGCAATATTTTTATCAGTTTAGTTTCCTTATGTTTAAAGAAAATTGTAATTTATCACAAGTGCACCGGATTTTGTTGTTATTACTCGCTTATATTTAGCCTACTTTCCAGAATCGAAGTAGGCTTATAGTTCCTTCGTTGTGCCTGTCGGTGTGTCCGTTTGTTCTCCCCTATTGACTTTTGAGCCAATAGACCGATTTTTGTGACAATTAGTGGAAATCTCTTGCTACTGGGGCCGAGCTCCCGAGGATATTTTTTGTTGCGAGGATTGAAAGTCCCGGGTTCGATTTCAGGAACTATAATTTTCATTTGATTTACATGGGAAATCTGAATTCTATCGTGCAGGATAATTTTCTCTTGCACATTAAAATATCTTAGAATTGTAATATCAGAGCGGGATTTTTACTATTCTCTGAGGAAATGAATGAAGATTCTAATTCTTATCGTAGAATGTTGCTTATCGATCGTATTTCTTCGAATTTATCATAAATACTGGCGTTTTTGCAGTTTTTATCGCCCATTACGAGAGTGTTGTCTTAGCAACAACTATCGTTGTATTCGGTATAATCTATTAAGCCTCGTATAGACTGGCGAGAAAAATCGCGCGAATTACTGTCAGACAGTGAAATCGGTAATATAAACACAGCCGCGAGACGACTTGCACGAGACAAAGCGAGTTATCGCCAGACATCACCACGTGCTAGTGTAAGTGGACTTTATTGCGACAGTTCTCACATTAATTCGAAACTGATCCGATATTTTTGCGAGTGGAACTGCGAGTGGGTCGTTATTATGGCAGGGAATAAGATGTGGTCAAGTGAGGAGACCACGCATTATACGAACAGAATTCGTTATTATGGGGCGTGCGATCAAAAGAATATTGGAATAGAGTTTACAAAACAAGAGGCATTGAATTCAACTGCCACGGAATTGCATACAACAACTGTGATAATCATTTAGCATTTCAATCGAAGCTTCTTCATCTTCGTACTGATCCTCAACTTCAGAATCAGAATTATGACAGTCGCTACCGTGACAGAAGGCACACATGATTATGACACATATTACTTAGGTTAAGTAATTGAAATAAACAGTGGATAAGTGCCTAAAGGGTATACCACTAAAAAACTGCTCTACCACAGTTGGTGGTGGGGAAACGAGATCACAACAGTCGATTTTAAGTCAGCGCACGGCCTGCGTTTTGCAAAAAACGCTCATTATCTGCTATACTATCGCTGTAGCAAAATAACTGTAAAGAACCTTTCTTGTAGGAAATTTTATTCTCTAAAAGTTTGTGTAGGTACGGTATCGCCATATATTTTACCGTTTCCGAGTAATTCGCGAAAACTCAGTCGTGGGTCGTGCTCCGACGGCCATTTTGGCGCCAAAACGGCCGACGCGTACACGTCAGACATGTCAACTTTTGATATGTTAGTTAGGTTGCCCTAACGGACAAATGTGCCAAATTTCAAAACTTTATGAATTACTTTCCCTAAAATTTCTAATTTGACTGATCTATTACCAATGGTGCTAGCTGGTATTCTGAACATACATTAAGACCGCAATTGGAATACGCAGCGAGTATATGGGATCCGTACGAGAAGGGACACATAATTCAACTAGAAAGAGTACAGCGCAGAGCAGCCAGATTTGTAAAACTAAAGTACGAACAGAAGGAAAGCGTCACCTCTTTACTGAGCGATTTGAACTGGGTATCACTGGAGGATCGTAGATTGAACTCAAGGTTGAGACTTCTGGAGAAATATAGATCGGAATGTCTAAAAGAGGAGGTTGTGGGAATAATTGAAGCACCAACGTATATAAGTAGAAATGATCGAGACGATAAAATACGTGAGATCGATTGTAGGACGGAGCGTTATCTAGGCTCGTTCTTTCCGAGGACAATACGAGATCACAATAGGAAATTTCGAATGGCGTTAGACAATATTTAGGTAGGATTTGGTGCATTGCACCCCCTGCCACCCACCAACTAGGTGAATTGCAGGGTAACTTGTAGATGTAGATATGATACGAAACACCTATGAAATAATAAAGGCGTGTTTATGAAATTGTAACCTGCTAAAATCTATGAGAGGCAAAAATAGAAGCGAAAATTTTATTTTAAGTAAAATTCTACCTGCTTACCGCTGGCCAAGAAGCGTAGTGTAACTACCAAACGTTCACTAGGAGTAATTGAAGCACGTAAATGTGTTTTGCTTCTGTATATTTGGGCCCACTAGTAGTAACAATTCTTCGAGATCAACCACCGACATCCGTAAAACGTTCCTAAATTGCTGTCCATCTTCCATCCTTAATTCAGGTAGCAAATTTTTGTACGCTCCGAATTCCTCTCTTTTCTAAATCCAATCTCGCAGCTAACATTTTCTTTTTATCTTCTTTTTTCAATATACTTCGCAATAACTATAAAAGCAGCAGCGCCACGAACTTGTCTTCTTGCAGGCATGTTTGTGAAGGAGGGATATATAAACGCTTGGGCGAGAAATTGCGCGAGTCGGAGAGTTGAGAACTCGCATGACAGTAAATCGCGGCGATATTTGTCGACAATGTAAACACACCTGCGAGCCCCTCGCGCGAGATCTATCGCAAGTAACTTGCCAGTATAAACTCGCCTTTACATTATTTTTGCCACACAAATACACGTGATCAATTTAGTTTTTCGTTCGAATGTATTTGCAATATTTTATAAAGTTAAATAATGAAATTTGGTAATACAAAGAGCAACTCATCCTCGGTGATTATTTAGCTTTTAAAGCCAATATATGTATTAAATAAATGATTAAATGGAAGGTAGGCATCATAAGTTTTGTTTGGATAATCTTGTTTGCTTTTATTTTACTAACGTCACCCATTTGCGTCGCACGTCATCGTCCCGTGCAGGTTTCAGGAGCGCCAGATCAACTTTCCGTTTACCTAACGAATGACATAATAGGCGTTCGTGCTGCAAAGAATGCACTCGAACCAGAAGCGCGGCGTTACCTCTACTCTCGATTGTATTTTCCTTGGTTTGCATGGGAAACACCGCCGCGACCGCATCAAAGCGAAATGCCGATTAGCCAGCTGGCATTATATAAGTTATCGCTCCATTTTTTTAGGATAACATATTGCGGATACTGGTAGCTGTTTGTTAAGTTCCTCGGGGAGGAGCTATTCTCGCTCGTTTTACGGTTTCTGCTCCTCTCGCGGGATGGAGGTGAGGGATACGAATTAAAGCGACCTCTCTTCAGGGGCCCTTCTTCGCCCTCCTATCGATTATTTTTCCTCGACCTTTCCGCCAGGGTCAAGGTTAGAAGCCTCGCGCGTGCTCCTTTATCGTGGAACGCGTCCCTTTGGCACACTCATCCGCTCGGTCCTCTCTCTCTTCACTAGAGGACTTTTCCTATGGCGGGGGGGGGGGCGACCGCGTAGCATTTTGGACCAAAATCAGTTTTGCCTCAAATCTCCATGTCTCATATTTTTCTAATGCAGTTCGATTTACCTGCTTGAGCATGTTTTCATTTATTGTACAACTGTTTAGATTATACGAGTCTTGTCAACTTATCACCTCAATAACAGATGTAGTGCAGACGAATGGATTTATTATACGTGGAAATAATATATGAAGAACCACACGGATTTTTTTAGGCAATGACGACTTATTGCCGACTGCCAAAAAATGACGCTAGCTTGTCAGCTGTGAATTGTGCGTCGAAACAAAAATTAAACAGATTAGAATTCACTATAGATACACAGTAGAACTCAGCTCACTTAGAAACCTGTCATAAAAATCGGTTACTTTTACTAATAATTTTATGATAAAAAGCCTTAAAAACCCAAAGAAAGTTTTCTGGGGGAACGAGGGGGGCGTGGAGGTTTTAGAGGATCAGAGGGGGGCCGTGAGGGTCTTAGAGTATCAGGAAGGGGGGGGGGCAAGAGACGAAAAAGGTTAGGAGCCGACGGATTAGACCGAATGATGGCGTGGGAGGTTTTGCTTTAAGGGAGCGTCTTATTACCGAGGCGGTTCGGTTCGCCTTTGCACAGCTGCTCCTATCGATCGGAACCTATATTATATCGGCCTCTCGTTGCGGGTTTGGCGTGCGTGTCGCTGCTGTTTGCCCCCTTTTTCTTTCTACTCCATCCCTCTGTCCTCGCGACTTTTTTCCGTCCCGTGTTGGAAAGCGTGGGAGTCAATACTGCGCATCGTACCATTTGTTATCTTTATGGTTGGCTGATATCCAGTTTATTTCGTTTTGTTCCGTGATCGAACGATACCTCATGTTGACGCGAAGCAGTTCCATTCGGCATATTTGACAGATATCGAAATGGTTTTTTATGTCATCTGTGTAGGCTGCAACCTTTTTGCGTGGCGGGCCGTATTATAAAGTCGCGAGCGCCTTTGCGGGCCGGATGACAATTTATATGGGAACTTACTCAAGAGATTATACGTGGTTTTTAAAACAAAAATAAAGTCTAAAAAATTTTTTAGCGTCAAATCTTCACTAGGCCAGGTTTTATGGCTGCAATTTTAACCCTTAAAGACTACACACTTCTAAAAAACCACACTACTGCTACACATGCGTGAATTTTCACCCGGTAGCTTTCGTATGCGCATTTAGTTTGAATAAATGTTTTTAACAACAAGTACTTATGTTTTTATTAAAAATGTTCATATCTTGTACTGCACATATAAGTAGTGCAAAATTGGTAATGATACATAATGAATGTTAACAAAAAATATTAAAAATCACTTTATGAAGAGCTATCTTCTCATCTATTTTAAATACAGTTTTCACAGATTATATTGCGATGCTGACCACAAACAAACTGATGTGCACTTCACCGAATATAGTTTGTATCAACATGATTATCTTATTTCGCAGCGGTAATATATAAAAGCCCCAAAAATGCTTTGAGCTCCACTATAGAAAGACCACAGTAGGAGAAGACTTAGAGGAAGGCATATCTAAGGGGGAACGATGTTTACTCCGTACATTCTTGAACTATAAGTAAACACAGCTGCTCGGAGTATTTTTTCACCCATAGTGTAGCATTTAAGGGGTAATTAAAGTATACGAAATTGTCTGGATTAAATATCACGGGCCGCATCCTAATCAGAGCATCGCGGACCGTATCAAATGCTCTCTCGCGGGCTGTAGATTGCACGCCCCTGCTTTAGAGCAAGGATAATGTCGAGTCATTAGCGTGAATTTGGTTTGGTTTGGATCTGCGGAGGAAATCTTCATATATTACATAAAGAGAGAGATAAACAAAGAGTATATATAAATCGTGCTTCTGGAAAGATGCTGTCATTCAATCTGATTGTTGTTTTTCCTTCCTTTTCTCACACGATGGAGATTCCTCGTTTCATTTTCGCAAGAAAGCCGTCCGTGACTAAGCAATCTCTCGTATTTCCGCGAAATCCTACGGTCTCCATGTTCGATCTCGTTCTCTCTGGTTTCTCCCCAACGCGTTTATCCGAGCAGTCGCCGTTCAAAATGACGTCTCGGAAAAACATTGCCATGTTTTGAAATGTGCGCGGTGGTCTGAAAGGGGTAATCGCGGGAGGCGCTCTTCTTCTTGAACGCCCTCCGGAGATGACGTCACCGCGGAGATGATTCTGCGATGAATCTGCGCGAGTGATGACGTTTGAAGTCGCATCCGGGGAAATGGAGAAGGCGTTAGAAGCATTTGCGTCGTTTGGAATCGACTTACTAAAAGGTTCGACGATGTTTGAATCGAGGAAGATCATTTCGGCTTTAACCCCAAGTCCTTTCTAAATATTAACTCTCAAATATTGGCATTTTGATGAAGCGATGTGGCCATAAGATCCTAAGCAGACAGGCATTAGCTGTCAGGTTGGGAATAATTTTGAAATGAGAAAAAATTCTGCTATGACCGGGATCGACCCCGGGTCTTTCACTTGCCGGGTGGATATTCTACCACTGAATTACCGTAGGAGATTATTTTTCCCGTTTCTGAACGCGGATGTTTTCCTTAGTTTGGTCAGGGCTAGCCAAGCTAGTGTCAACCAGCCCCAACGGACGTCCTCCAAGAGATACGTCGAAGAAAACCCCTGTCAAATGGTGAGATTGTCAAGCTATAGATTGATGGAACGATGTGATCTAAAGATCCTCTGCAGATAGGCATAAGTTCAGTTCAGTGGTAGAATATTCGCCTAGAAAGTGGAACGCCCGGGTTCGAATCCCGGTCATAGCAGAATTTTTTCCTGTTTCGAAATTATACCCGAATTGGCATTTTGTTGACTTTGTGTCATTTTTTCACCCCGTTGATGTTTAATTTATGAGAGAAAGAGGCTTATTAGTTTAGTCGGGCGAATGTGATCCTTTCGCAGGGAAATTTGATTCTGGAAGGAAAGATCTCTGTTTCCGACTATTTGAAGAGGCGTGGGAGGCTACGGCCCGCCCTCCTTTCCGCTGAAGTTGGCGAAGTGGGGTGAAGTGGTTTGCAGATGCACTACGTCGGGGTTCGCATCGTTTTTGCTACCGAATCTTTCCTCTGAAATTTGCCTCACTTTTATCCAAGTTTCGAGTTTTAACTTGGGTGCGAAACTTCCGAAATGTCTAGTATCGAAGTTCCAACGAAATGTGTTTTCATCTGCGACAAGGAATTCGAGGCTAATGTGCCGAGGCCATATTTTCATTCCAATTATCTGTATTTCTAACATTTTTTTGTTAACAGAGAAGTCATTGGGCTTAGCGTGGCGTACCAAGTAAAAGTCGGCACGTTTGTGATTTGTTACCAACTTATATATATATATATATATATATATATATATATATATATATATATATATATATATATATATATATATGAGTAATCGGTTCTTGCATACTGCAAGCATTGGTGCCCTATAACCACCACACCAAATTTCATTCCTCCTACTTGATGAGAATTACCCTAAATTAATTGCCAAATATTCCGCAATGCTATTTACACAGGAAAAACTCAAATGTTGGAGTGCCTGGAGTCGAAACGAGGAATCCTACAAGAGTGGTCTCGTATTATTTGCTAGTCTATTCATGACATCTACAAACCCTGGAAATTTCAGCGCAATATTCCTCTTAGTATTGTCTGCGCACCAAAATATGTTTTCCCTTGGCTTTTAAATGTCACGGTCTGAGAGTGACGTCATGACACTAAGCTACTTTTTAGTTCGTGGCACTAAGCTTTCGTTCAGTTTTATTAACACGTAAAATAAATTCCCGAAGAAAAGCATTGTCTCGTATTCATGACAGAAATATTGGGCCATTGTTATATATTGTATTACTTTCAGGAAAAATAATCTTCGTTCTTTTTCCCGTTTTCTAATCCAGTTCCGGAGTTTGTACCTTAATTAATAGTAATTTAAAAATGCAATTATAAAATGACGTACGGATTTAAATGGTTTTCTAATGGGACTTGGAAATGAACGTTTTGGGGTGTAAAAGACTCCGTTGTAAGGGGAAATTTTGGAATATTCGATTTTTCCTGATGGTTTTTGACCAACACCAAGGTTCCCTCCAAATTTCAGCTCTGTAGAATATCTAGAAGTACCTTAGGTTTTATATCATTATCTATAATATATCCTCCGTAAGAAGCAGCTATTTATTATAGAAAAAATTATTATTGAAAAAATTCAAAGCTGCTTGCAGGGTTCGAACCACCTCACCTGAGATAATAATCGCGTAAAACGAGTGGTTTAGTCACCTCGGCCACCAGTTTTACGCGTTGGCGCTGCGATAAATGTTAATTTGAATTCGCGCGGGAAGATAGATATATATAGTATTGGTGGCATTTTTCATATTTATTTATTTTTAAAAATTGTTTTCTTTTTAGTTGTTTATTTTTACATTTTCATTATTTTGACATCAGTTATCACATTATTTGTACTATATAACCTTAGCTTTCCTTTAATGTATTTATATTGTTGAAGCAAATCTTTATTTTAATGTGGATTTGTATTGATACAAGCATTCCTACGTTTTTTGAAGAGATATTTCTGATAATAATTGTGTTTTTATTTATCTTAAAAACTTTTCATCTTTATTCAGTTAAGATCATTCTGAAAACTGTTTTCCCTTTGAAGAGGCCATTGAAAACCTCGTTGGTGATCAACAGTTTCCTCCCTACTAGTATCTAAGGCTGAATTACTCTGAACTAGCAATATATTTTCGTTGATTTGAAGCAATATGAATTGATAAGTCAGTATTTTCATTAATGAAACGAAAGATACTATCAAACTTCTTACTACTTATATAGCAAACATTCTTACGTTTGCCACTGAGTTCTCTACTTCTGACTGCCATTCTGTCAATTGTAAAAAGATTAACGGTTAAATATAGAGACCCCCACATCACTCAACAGCTGGTAGACAGTTTTGCAACTTTTTACGCCCATGCGCCATGCATGAAACAACTTGTCGATTAGAGATATGGAACATGAATTCGTGAATCCGTGTGTGTTGCTTGGGCGACCATAAATGGAGATTTGGTATCACACACCTATCGATCTCATGTTGTTTCCGAGATCGTTATCCATCGCGTTTGTCATGTTTAGCCTTGAGCATTACGATTGCGAAGTTTCCCAACTCCGCTTATTAGTTCACGCTCAAGTCTACATTTTCATAATGGCCTGTCGAGAGGATGACTCTGGAAAGTCATGGCAGCGTCGTTTTATGTCTTTAAGGCGCACAAGAAGTCTTCGTTCTCGCAGGAAGAGTTTTCGAATGATCCGATATGCTTCCGAAAACTCTGCCCTTTCTCTCCACGGTTTCCCGCTGGACAAACCGGATGGGGCGGGAAGGGGTTTTAACCTCCAGGTGGAGCAGGAACCATCGAGGAAGGGCAGAGGGGCATATCGGATGCTTTGGTGGGACGGTGGTCTCCCTTTTCCGCCCTATCTCCTGTCCCCCCTCCCCCAGCCCGTTTCCACACTGACCGTGCCTGACCGGAAGGGTAAGGATTCCATCCCATTGTCTCCCGCAACAATGCTTGCGGGCGATTCCGGCCTGCCTCCGCTCTCGCCAACATATTTTCGAACTCTTCTTCGTCTTTAAAACATTCCCTTTATTTCTCTGCGCTATAGTCGTTCATTTGTTCCCTTCGAGCCGAAGGGCGTGGGTGGATGACGTAGGTTCCTCCCAGCCGTCGCTAGGGACCCAGTTGTGGGCGTCGTCGCCGTGGTTTTCCTCCTCCCTCAGATAGAGGCGGTCGAGAGGGGAGGGAGGCGTCCTCAGGTGAGGGATTCTCTTTAGAAGGTGGGCGCATGAAATCCTTCCGAGGGAGATCCCAATGTGGATAAATGGAGTGGAGTGGAAGAGTCTATTTCGAGAAATATAGGTCAGCGTGATGTATTCGATCGTGTTGGAGCGATATCCGTCCATATTGATACGATTGCTGCCATTGGGCGGTATCTCGTTGCAATGGGTTCGGCAATTTGAGGAAGGGATAGCCGCGTAGCTTGTTTTCGAGTATTTATCCGATGATGGCTGTTCTCCACTTATTAGCTGCTGGCCGGTGGTACCTTACAATGTTTGGATTTCATCTCGAAAATCGATTGGTTTTGGCATCCTGCAGGGCAGCGGTTCCCCACCTTTTTTAATTTGCGAACTTCTTGAGCTAACCTATTTCTAGTCGTGAAATCCTTGGACTATCCTTTTATCTTCGCGAATCCCTTGAGTTGTAACAATTCTTGCGGCGAACTCTTTATAATGGCGAGTAAATTTTGTAAAAAAATCTTTTTGAACGCGTTTAATTCATGAAAAATAAAAGGTTTATAGAGCACGTATGTAAACGTTTACAATTAAAACAGAATTTCTGATATTGTCATCAATTTCTAGTTAGTACTCTGTAAATTTCAACTATAATTCTTGAAGCATAAGAAAAAATTGAAAATAAAACCATGGGACTAATTTGAAATAAATTAAAATATTGGTAAGAATTGTAGAACCAGGAAAGTGAAAAAGACTCCATTACAAATTTTTCTCGCAAACCCTCAGATTTATTTCGCGAACCCTTAGGGGTACGCGAACCACCGGTTAGGAAACACTGCTCTAGGGTTTGAAGTGAAACGTTTTTGTCGGAATTTCCCAATCCAGCCAACGTGTCATTTATAATTTTTCGTTAATATTGTAAATTTCTTCATGCAAGACTAAAAAGTATTAAAATAACGCGTGGGATTGTTTTATTATAATAGCCTTATAAAACTAACACTAAAATAATTTTTCTTCTCAGAATATGAGACCTGATTGTCAGTTCTTCCAACTTTCCTTGCTTCTTAATCTCTTTATTTAAACCCTAAGTATTCTGTGCTGCTTTTCTTACTTTTCCGTACTTTAATTTTCATAACTATAAATACCTGTGCCTGAAACTGTGTTTTTACTTTGGACGGTATCATGAAGGTAGAAGCTGAGGAAAACCCGCGAGTCTTAGTAGACATGCCTATTTAGACTAAGCCACGATCTCCATTTCGTGAAGCACGGAACGTTATGAGTTTTATTGAGACATATATTAACAAGTAGAGTGTTATTCATGAACATGCATACAATTAGCGGGTTTTTCTTCTATTATTAATTCAGTAATATTTTGCGTTTAATTTCGCTTCGATCCCATTAACCTAATTTAAGACCTGAGGGAAATGTGGAAATCGATTGGTATGCGAAAATTTAGATTATCTTATTTTTTATGCGATCATACGGTCTCTAGAGCCTCGTTTGCAAGTGGCACCAATGTGAAGTGTATGCTTTAAGTTACTGTTTCGGTGGTATTAAGAAAACACTTCCTATCTGACCCTGTATGTATTTAAAAACTCAAATATAAAGAAAATCATATGTAGTAGGAGCACAGAAATCTATATTCCAAGTGTCAGCTCTCTGTCGTTTATGGCAGGGATGCACAACCTTTTCCATATGGCGAGCATCAATTTGTATTCCGATATATCAAGCGAGCACTAACCTATATGCTAGAATACCAAGCGAGCGCCAGAATACTTTGCGAAAAAATCAATGATCATATTAATAAAATCAAACCAACGTCGTTGTTATTAGTAATATTCTTATATAAGTTTATAAAGAAAACAACTGATCATATTAAATTATTGATGTTAGGAAACACGATTGAAGCATCGCAGAAGTGCACAATCTGGCTGCCGAAGAGCGCAATCGAGCTGCCAAAGAGCACATCGGTGCTCGCGAGCACCAGATTGTGAACCATTGCTTTACGGTTTCGTTGCAATTTCAATTTAGGCAAGTGCAGACGCAGACAGTCGCCAAAGTAAAACTATAAGAGCATTTTTTTTAAACGCGCTATAAACGTTAGACAGCTGTGTAGGAAGCTTCCGCTTTCAGTGACGTAGCAACAGGCTACAAGTATCTATTTGTCTAATACGTATAAAAGCCAGTCTCTTGCTTGCGTGCGTGCATGCAGTTCTATAACTCAACAACTACAGAACGTAGAAACAAGTGGGAGGTGTCATTTCGCCCGCAATAAAGAGTACGGCGGTGTGTGATGAGATTTTTTGACTGATTTTATTTACCAATTTAATTTTTTCGAAGTTTTTCCCTTTTTTCCATTTGAATAACATGAGGACGAGTGCAACATATTTTTAATTTACATTTTAAAATTAGTCACAATTGAGCTCCAAACTCGAAACGATCGTACGCCTGTAAGTATAAAGTTAATTTTGATTAAAGAGAGAATTCGAATCCATGCTGAAATATCGTAAAAATACATTTTCAAACTTAAAAACTGCCATTTTTCATGTCTGTAACAATGAGAAATTATAAATGATATGACAACGTAATCGCATTATTGTCGCCAATAGGAGTTCAATGCTTATAAATATGCTTATATAAGTAATGAGGTCAGGCTCAACTCGGTGGAATTTACTCATAATGAAAAAATAACTTTCTGGTTTTCACAAATTTTAATTTAAACACGACCGGTTTCACTACGATCGTAGCATCATCAGGTGATGATGCTATGATCGTAGTGAAACCAGTCGTGTTTAAATTAAAATTTGTAGACACCACAGAGTTATTTTTTCATAATCTTGCTATGCTTAATTTCGTTTTTGCTTTGTTTACATATCAACAAATTATTTTTATTTTTGGATGAGAATATTCGTTGCATTCACCAAAGCCTATTTACTCTCTGGAAAACTAGACGTGTGTCTAAATCAACTTTTAATATAATTCAAGTATAATAATAACGAAATAATGAACATTTATTTTGTAGGGCTTATTAAATGTTGACAATGCGCCATCCATATTTTTAAGAAACCAGTGTTTTATGTTGTCCTATAGTAGATTCATTAAATCCGTTGAAAGTCAATGGGAACTTAAACTAGTCACTTTATAAATACGGGTTATATTCCCTACGAGGTTAAATGATTTTAAAGTAAATTCTCACAATAAACGAAAGAGGAAACGCATTATAAAATGGTTTTTATTTATTAAAAATCGGCATGACTTGAGTTTAAAGCCTCCCTGATATTATAATTATATTTCCGTACTCCCTTAGTTGAAGACATTTTGATTACAGCTAAAAATCTCTTAGTCAAGTAGTAGTTGGGAGGCATCCGTAAAATCATGCTGGCTTGATAGCATAGTTGGTTCAAGCGGAACACCCAGGTTCGATTCCCGGTCAATCACAGGATTTTTCTCCTTCTCAAATGTCAAATTTCAGTTGAAGCTTTATGCGCACATGTATAAGAGAAATCATTTCCTCAACTTTCGATCTTGTTATTCATTCTATTCATTTTCGCTCTCATATACGCAATTACAGTAGTATGTACTTTTGCGTTTGCGGCCTTATGTGCAAAAGTGGAGGGCATTATGAGAAAAGTCCGTGCATTTTGATAATCCAGGATCAAGTTTATCACATTACTACATACATACATATATTGTTGTACTTCGGCGAGGTATAACCGACGCAACGGACAAATTTACATTTACGATGGGGACACTTATCGCGATCCCTTTAAACAATAAGTGTAAAATATTACACGCATTTTAAAATGTTACAAGTATTTATGGCTATCTTAATTCGAAACATGCTAACAGCCTATCCCGTGAAACAGATGGTAATGATGATTTATTTAATTTAAAGGATTACATTTTTGATGAAAATTCCAACAAATTTTTAAGACAAAAAAATTAAACATTGAAACAGTTAATTAATACCCTTTTCCGCAGCAGATTAATTTTCCCCTCGGTGTGTGGTACGGGGTTGGGCTCCGAAGGGGTCAGGGGCGGAACCCCTAGTTTTATGTGATATAAGTTATCACATCAATGGCGCAGAAAAAATAGGTTTTGTCGCTGTCGCACAAATACCGCTAATCAGGGACGGCCTGAGGAATTTTGGCGTCCCGGGCGGGATAGCATCCAGCGCCTTCGTTGACGTTCGTTGAGATATTTCCTAAGTACATGTTAATTTATTCATCGCTCTGAAAAAATTGTTGATAATGAAAAATTAAAATGAATACCATCAAGATTCTAGCCTGTTCGTCGATATAAATTGTTATCCAATGTTTATTCACTTGCAAGTAATGCATAGATAAATGATCAGGATAGCTCCCCCAAAACTTGGAGCCCCGGACAGCCGCCCGGATCGCCCGTAGCTCGGACCGGCCATGCCGCTAATGTTGGTCCACTGCGTGCTGGAGACGCGTATGCTTTAAAGATTAAACCGAGTGCAAAGATGTTCAAACACGCTTGCAGGTTTTGATCACGTTCTCAGCTGAACGTCTGTCTATACGTATACAAATATGGGCACAGAATGGAAATCGGTCAAACCATATTTTCTGGTCGCCTTAATAAGTGACGTTGGTCTCCCTGTGGTGTCCCAGACATCCGATTGAGACTGGCTTAGGTGATGAGAAACTGCTTGCCTTAGCATTGGTTTGGGTCATTGAAAGGCCCTCATTGGCCCATTAAGGCAACTAGATGAAAAATCCTATTATAAAAAAATCTGTATGTGATTAATAAATCTGGAAACCGCCCTTTTGTGATTTAACACGAATATTAGTGTTACAGATTCTTCTGTTAAAATATACCAATGTTATGAGCAGAACCGGGACAAGGCATTTTTGCGCCCTAGGCAAGGTTTGAAAATTACGCTCCCCTCCTAATGAAAATATACAGTACAGAACTTTACCTCTCAAAGCAGTAGTTTATTTACATTGCAGAAGTAAAATAAAATTTAAAAAATATATTTTATAATAGAAAACGTTACATTTCATATTTCAGATTGTCGTTTGTTGCACCCCTTAAGTGTCCTGCTCCCTAGGCGGGTGCCTCGCCCTTCTGGTTACCCCGGGTTTGGTTATACGGGATATGGTAAAATTCAGTGATGTAAAAAATAAAGAATAAAAACGATTTTCCGGTCGCACATTGCACGTCGGCCTCATTTTCTGCACTTCCTCTTTCCTCCGCTTGACTGAAACACGAAAGAACCAATATTTACATATTATGGCTCGCCTTCAGCCTCCATCTCCCTATCTCCGAAACTGTGTCGCAATTATGTTGTCCCGCGGACTCTCTTGTGGTGAATGTCCTCTATCCGAATACATTTTTAGTGCTTTTCGTCATTGCGCCTGTCCGTACGCATATGTATATCAGAGGAGATTGGCTGAACCGATTTGAACCAAATGTGCTACATAGAATCGTCACATAAGTAGAGGACCAAAATGAATATTTGTACCGAATCGACTCAACTGGGGTGCCACAATTGCAAAGTTAAACTTTTCCGTAATTATGAATTTGGAAGGAATCGGCCGAACCGATTTAAACGAATTTTTGTATTATGGAGGCGTGCAACATAAAAAAATCAAGATGTTTAGTACGGATATAGATAGCAGGGCTGCCACAATACAAGTAATAAAATATTTTTTTTACACGTATTTGTGTTAAAATGTCAACATCAATTTTAATCAAATTTAATATTTATAATGTACACTTACAAATAAAAACCACAATAGCATATTTGGACCGGATCAGCCAATCATGGTAGCCACAATTACAATTAAACTTTTTCAGTAATTATGGATTTGGAAGGAATTGGCTCAAGGGATTTCAACTAAATTTCGTATATAAGATGTTTTAAACATACCATAATGAAATCAAGATGTTTAAAGTGGAGCTAAAGAGCAGGGCTATGTCAATAAAAAGTAAAATAATAATTCTTTTACACGTATTTATAGAGAACTGAACACATGGATTTTAACTAAATATGGTATATGTAATCTTCATTTTATAAATAACTAAAATAGTATATTTCAACCAGGTCAACTAAACAGGGTTACCACAATATCAAGGTTAGAATTTTTCGGTAACCATGAGTTTCTAAGATATTGGCTGAATCGATTTCAAAAAGAAGTTTCGTTTGTAGGGCGAGTATAGAATAGCGAAACGAAAGAAACATGTTTAGAACGGATCTAAAAAGCAGGGCTACCGCAATATAAAGAAAAATAATTTTCTGATTTCAAAGCAAATACATTAGTATGCGAATGTACTACGGCGAATTTGACGAAAAGCTCTTCTGTACCACAGGATACACGTGTACATCCCTTTTTGTTAATCTATACCTCACAGATAATAATAAGAGCGCGGGAGAGAAACATATGGATTTTTAATTGTTGTTTGCCGATAGAATCGTCGTATCGATCGATGTAAACAAAATATGTGATTATTATTAATAAGTTCAGGTTTCGCTTAGTGGAATTTACTCTTTATAGAAATAAAAATCAACTACATATGTATCTTTCGCAATTTTAATATAACACGATAAGGCGTTCCGCTACTACCTTTGGTAAAAGAGCGCCTAAACGATAAAGATACTACTTAATTCGATTATGTCTATGTCCCAAATATGCGAATTAGCTTTTAAAACGGCAGTTATTCGATACGTATTTTGCAAACTTCGCTTTGCTGGCTACTATCAAGAGTCCTACTTATGTTGCACGTAAATATACTGTATGGATACATTTATATAAGTGGAGTGTAACGCAACTTTGAGTGCGTTAGCGACCGCTCTGGCGCGCATCCGGTGCAGTAGAATAAGAATTGCGCAGACTCTTTCTCGCGGCCTACATCTTTTTATTCCTTTCCGTCGCCCGAACTTAAAAGTCCTTTGCGTCGCGTGGGTTTTTATCTTTACTCGGAGTACCAATTATTATCAGATGTAACGCAATCTTCACTTAGGTCAGGATCGTGATAAAAACTAAACGAAAAACCATTAGTGGCAGTGAATTGCCTTTTGGGCTGCATATTCGTACTTTGTTTTACGGCCTGTTTTCCTCGTCGTTGTAAGTGGGCGAGGCCAAAGCGTAGATTGACTGCAGTAATCTATGCCATAAATATTTCTTAGTTGCATAAATAATTTTTCAGGTTTATCTTATGTCTGTGTGTCGTTTATTTCTTAGTGAAACTTGATGACATTTAATGTATCGTATGATTTTTTGTTTTACGTGAACGTTTCTGAAATTCTACGAGGCACATTTTCGAAACCCTTCGTTTCGTGCGCGTGGCACCAATGTTTCGATTTAACAGCCGTTTTTATCACCGGATACTCAATGATCGTATACACGTTTTCCTAGCGCAATGTTATCCCACTTTTGCAGCTTAACATGTAATAATTTACGAGCCAGTATACCTTTGCACTTAATAATTATCTGGAAGGATAAAACAATTGTGGCAATGAGAGTACAGTCATACCTCGTTTTGCGCTATCCCGTTTTAAGCGGATTCGTTATAGCACGAAGCAGGCCCGCACCTACCAGGTGTTTAAAAAACAGTACGTTCTATCCATAAATTTATTGGAAATTCTTTTTTTGCACGCTTGTGGATTTTAGTATAATCGCCTTTGGATCCCCATTTAGGGCCAGAATGGGGCACACCCACGTTGTGAAAGAAACCCCTTTGAACGGCACACCGTTTTTATCACTCGATCGACGTTTATTTTGCCCATGTTATTTCTAAAGAAAGACGACTTTCCAAATAAGACTTACTTGCTGATTTATTTAGGATTTCATTCACACAGGAAATATTTACATTTTTGCCTGTATATAATTTAGTTTTTTATATGTATACCATTTGAAAATTAATGATGATATGAGTTATTGAAAAAATTTAAAGATGTACAACTGGCGTTGATAGATGCAACCCGACAAGGATATGTTTTTTTCTGATTAACGGCGTGTTTTTATTATTAATATTACACAGTTTAGTTTTCGCTTCCCTGGAAGCTATCCTCATTGACATAATGACCCCGTTTTGCGCGAAAATTTCAGGAACCTATCTGTCGCGTAAAGCGAGGTACATATTGCTGTACGTTTCTCAGTTTCGATGGTGCAGTTTATCATCAGAAATAGGACACCATAGGCTGGGGTTTTGTCGTTTCACTTAAGAGTCAGTGAATTACCGCGCTTTCAACGCCTCCCCTCCCACGTCCCCCTTCCCTTTCCACGTCCCCCCTTCCCTTTCCACGCCCCCTCTTCCCTTTCCACGTCCCACCTTCCCTTTCCACGTACTCCCTTTCATTTCCACGTCTCCCCTTTTCCACGTCCCCCCTTTCATTTCAACGCCTCCCCTTCAAGCCCCTTCTCCATAAACGCCTCCGGAGAGAGAGGGTTTGTTATGCTCGTCGCGACTCCCGGTGGGGGCGGCGGCGTCGTGTCGGTCCGTGCGTGGCCTCCTCGTACCCGCAAATGGAGCGGCCCGACGCCTTTGCACGTCTAAAAACATTCCCGAGGGAGAATAGCCACTTGAAGGCTCATTTGGGAGAAGTGTCGACTGACCCTGAATTTATATTGCCCGCGCCTCTTCGCGCGCATGCAGAGCGTGACAGGGCGGCTGGGTTTGTCGCTTACTGCGCAATTCTCGAGGAAAGCCAGCGAGGAAGTCGGAGTCATTTGCGCACGAGGCGGCGAAAACGATTCACATGGATAGGAATGAATTGCTCTGACGCGAGACTTTCGGAAAACACTTTATTTTGATTTTGATTCTTATTCTGTAATTAATAATGTGTGAACTGTTTCCATAACCGGGCGAACGGTAAACAAAGCGAAAAGACGAAAAAGCGGAACTTCAACATCATACGTAAATATTAGCATTTCGAAATAAGGACGACGAGTAATATAAATGAAGATGAACGCACCCCAACCCGAGAGGGGGGCTACAGTGTACGTGGGAAGGGAACCAATACCACCCAACCAACGTTAACCAACTCAGGGGGCCGAGTAGGCGTATGCTGCGTACATTTTAGTACCATTTCTCGTCACTTTCCCGCCGTCGACAGCGCTACCTTCGCTTTGTTTACCATTCACCCTGTTATGGAAACAGAACCATAATGTGTTTTTCAGAGCCTGATTGCGTATTGCGCATTGAATAAACGGCAGAAATGTCCTGAAGTAAAGAATCGATAAAAAAGTGTAATGATAACTATGCGCTGAATATGTCGATGGTTTTGCCTTGATAAAGCTTCGAATCATTAAATTGTGGATACGTTTGACGGGGGAGAGTGAGAGAGAAGGTTTTCGCCTGGTGTCTGACTTTTGTGAATGTTCGGCTACCAGGCGAATCTTAATGAATATTTGATGGATCATGTAAATTTATATTTTAATGAACTTCCGCGATAAATATCTCGGCGAATAATGTAACGGTGGCGGCGCTTCCATCTTCCTTTGCGGGCCTTGTCTCGTGGCGACGGGAAGCTACGTTCCCTTTCCTCCTCGCCGTTATCGCGATGCCTCCGCCGAGGCTGAACACCTGCAGCTGCTTTGGTTTTGCATACGCGCGGCGCACTTGGTCGGGCCTGTCAATCCCTTCCCTCGGAGATCTTCTGATTCCTCCTTCGGCGCTCGTCGAACGTGAAAGGGAAGTCGATATTCGGCGTCTATAAATGTGTCTTCTCAGTACTTCCATTAACTGACGATGGCGTAAGACTCCGCGTTGCCTATGAATCAATCATCTCTGTTTCCGCTCATAAAAGGTGAGATTTTCGTTACCTATAATGCCACTAGCGATTCTTAACAACCCGTTGTCAAAAATTGTCCTCCGATACTTGGAAGAATACAAAGGAATCCTAACATCCAAGTAGACGGTGTGGCCGATCTCCTCCATGTTTCTTTCTGGCGACGATCATGCTGAACCGTCAAAAGAAATGGAAAAGGAGGAAATGTTCGTGGCTACAGTGTCATAACCTTAATAATCATTGCTATAGCTTCATCAGTCCGGCAGATATCGCCTACATGGGCAGGGCAGACAGACCAAAAATTTGGCATTTTTTACATCCTTAAAAACGCCTAAAATGTTTCATTGGAGCATTTTAGCTCATTTGTAATTAGTAAAAAGAAAATATTACCTAAATATAAGCATAAGGATACCCTCTAGAAAATATATTGTTCTCCAAATATAATACGAGTAGTAGTAGTTTCAGACAAAAAAATGCAGATTTTGTAGGAAAGAATATTTTATCGATCGAATGTTATACGAGTTTACGCAGAAAAGTTCGTTTTCCGCTTATGGGAAAGATTGCAACACGCGCGACACGACCCATTTTCCATCAGCTTGTATATCATTTGCTAAAATTCGTCGAAACGCGCCAAGCAGTGAGGTCTTGCACGTGTATGGCGTGAGAAAGCGACTTTATCGGCCGAACCACAAAAACTGCACTGAGGGCGTTCTCTCAACCTGCTGAAAACAATAAGATTTTTTTAAATCACACTTATCTTCCGCAAAAGTTTCCCATAAAAAAGGAAGCTTTGACGTAATGGTGACGTAAATGTGCCTCATCTATCTCTGCTCTCCCGATGCCATTTGTGCGACTAACGTTGCAGATGTGAAATAACCGATTGATCGGTGAGAAAGGAAAAAAAGTGGTCAGAGTGACTGCGTGTGTCCTTGGAGAGATGGACGACAGGCCTCGATTCTCTATCCGAGTGCACCATAAAAAAAGGGATTCAGTCGGAAAACGGGATCTATTTGAGGCTATGTAATTTTCGAACCAATTGGAATAAACTGATGGCACTTTCGGGTGAAGCTGCGTAGAGAGAATATTTTTTTTAAACTCAACCTTTCGCGAAACTTTGAGTTTTTCTTGAATATCCTTTCTACGCAGCTTCACCCGAAAGCGCCATCGAGCCTCACTGATCGCCTGGATCGAGGCGAGAGGCAGACGAATGCAGCCAAGGCGCAAGTGTCGCCAAATGCGCCGGTAAAGAGGGAAGTAGGTCGGGGAAAAATCGATGGAATTGACCACGAGATGAGTTCTTCAGTTTGGATGGGATTTCCGGAAGGGTTTGTTTGTTTTTTTATCGGTACGATGCTTGCCGTCTTTCCTCCATCGATACAATCTCGTCTAAAATGAATGTCTTCATCAACGCCCGTTGACCTCTCTGATGATTACGCCTCACCTCGAAACTCGACAGCTCTGCTCCTTAAAAACAAGTATGGAAAGGTACACAGAGATTCCAAATGCGTTCTTTGAGATCGACAAAATTTATTAAACTCCCCAATACCAAATTTCATCAAAATACGTCCAGCGGTTCCCGAGGTGAAACAGAGGTACTTAGTAAACTACATGTAGATCTTTATGTAAAGTGGTCGTAAGTATTGTCCGATTTGAACTAAAATTGAAATCAGTCGACAAAGTTTAGTAAACCTCCCCAATACCAAATTTCATCAAAATGCGTTCGTCGGTTCCCGGATGGACGGAAACGACCTCCTCCATATGCGTTCACTCCGTGCAAAGAACGTATAAAATCCAGTGGTTCCAATAACGGGAAGCGTTGTTACATTCCCATAATATTGTTCCTACAGAATTTATTAATTACATCGTTTTAAAACCGCGCCAGATATCCTCGACCGCGAATATGAGAACGTGTTTGCTTAAAAGCCTTCGATTAACTCCTATGAAGTTTCCGTCTTCCGATACGAGAGAAACGCATCCTCGCTGTTCGCTCTACTTGGCCCCGCATAAGGGGATTGGGGTGGGGGATTGAGTGGGGGGATTGGGTTACGAGGGGGAGGCCTCTCCGTTGTCGCTGTGAGGCACCGAATGGCCGTGTTTAATTATGCGTCGATGGCCGTATGAGCACTGGCATAGTTTTGATTTTATCCGTTCTAGTTACGTTTCATGTGCACTGGTTTACGCATGTGTGTACTTTAATAAATTTCCTACCTTGATTTTCGTTAGGAATTGTGTAAATTAGTGTTTTTTGTAACGACTGAGACCCAATTATTGTTTTGCATTCTTAGATTATTTGTGGGATTTTTGTACAAACTAGATGAATTAGCCCGTTTAAAACGGGCTTTCTAATCAAACAATTTAAAAAACAAATTAGACCGTCTTATTATAAAATTATAGTATAGCAATCCTACTAAATTTGGTTGAACTAGCTGAAGAAACTGTTGAGATATTGAGCGTTACGGGCAGAATGACCAAGTGACCAAGAGAATAAGCGTTATATAGTTAAGCGGTTATAAATTTTATACCTTGAAATTTTCATAACGGAAAATCTCGTTTGCGTATTCGTTTAAGTTTTTTTGTGCTAAGTGGACCATTTTGTTAAAGTGAGGCAATGTGTAGCAATTAACTAATTAAAAGGAGTTCTATTTTTCCTTATGGTATGCAGTCGATTTAAATTGTTTTCAAATACTCGCATCTAATTGTTTAAAAATAAATTCCACCCGCGGCTTGGGTTGGGTCAGAGTTCATCCGTTCGTTTATTTAGTATTTGTTATTATTTATGCCTAAAACGCCTTTAAAGTATCATCGAATTTCATCCTTTCGCTTGCAAAATGGTCGTCATTGCCGTTGGCCTGTTCGGGGCCCTATGCACCTCGAGGGTCTTCTTGGGTGCGCTCTGACCCGAGGCTGGGAAGAGGTCCGTGACGTGAATCCATCGACGAGAACGAGCGATGGAAAGGAGACGGAAGAATTGTCTTTTCACGCTTTTCGAGACGAACCCGCAAAAGCTAGGGTCGAAGTTTCCGAGGCTCACGTGTTTTTTGCCGATACCACTTCGACCTCGGCCACGGGTATTAACTGCTTTCCCAAAAAAATCGGTTCGAAGCGATCGGAGGTTTTTTGCGAAGTCACGATCTTTACGGCGCATAGCGCAGCGACTCGGCCTCGCTTTTTTCTCATTTTTCTAATGTTTATGTCGATGATATTTTTAGGTTTCTTATCCATTCCAGTCTTTCGACTATAGGAACGCCGGTTAGTGCGAAACAACGGAAGTTGTCTTTTTATTTCAAACTTATAAACTCTAAGATTATTGATAGATCTGAGGGTCTTGACATAAACTTTGTGTTATTCCATAATAAAATAAACAGGAAAGGAATGACTTTTAGTTGGCATAGTTTTATTAACCTAGGTTTCCGCGCTTGTTGGTGTTATCTACATCTACATGTTACCCTGCAATTCACCTAATTGGTGAGTGGCAGGGGGTGCAATGCACCATAACCTACCTAAAGATTGTGTATCGCAGGTTGAAATTTTCTATTGTGATCTCGTATTGTCCTCGGAAAGAACGAGCCTAGATAACGCTCCGTTCTACAATCGATCTCACGTATCTTATCATCACGGTCGTTTCTACCTATATACGTTGGTGCTTCAATTATTCCTACAACGTCGTATTTTAGACATTCCGACCTATATTTCTCCAGAAGCCGCAACCTTGAGTTCAATCTACGATCCTCCAGTGGTACCCAGTTCAAATCCCTCAATCATGAAGTGACGCTTTCCTTATGTTCGTACTTTTGTTTTACGAATCTGGCTGCTCTGCGCTGAACTCTTTCTAATTGAATTATATGTCCCTTCTCGTACGGATCCCATATGCATGAGGCGTATTCCACTTGTGGTCTAACCAGTGATAAGTAACATGTTTCGCGTACTTTTTCTGAAGTGTTCCGTACTATTCTACCTATGAAAGCCAGTTTCTTGTTGGCTGCGCCTATAACTCGACGAATGTGCATGTCCCATCTCGACAAATGGTTACTCCTAAATATTTTACATACTGCTTGAATATTTATTCCATCTATTTTTTACTCGAAAACTACTTCTATGTTCTTACCATTCCAGAACGTAACTGAGGCACATTTAGTGTAGTTAATTTCAATTTGACATTCTTTGCACCACGTTGAAATGGCTCTTAAGTCTTCACGCAGCGACTGATGGTCCTCCTGGTTTTTTATTTCTTTATATAGAACGGTATCATCGGCAAAAAGTCTAATTTTACTACGAACTACCGAGCAGATATCATTCATATAGATTAAGGAAAGTAGAGGGCCATACACTTCCCTGAGGAACACCCGACGCAACTTTAACGGGGGACGAGAATTTCCCATTTCCCCCTATTTTTCTCTATTCGAGAGGAAATCTCTCACCCAACTGACAACTTTCGGATTGATGCCATAAGGTGAAGTTTTTTTCTAAGTTTATTTGTGAGGTGATCTAGTTTTAAATTTTGCTGCATAATCGCTCGCGGTTTCTTTCGAAATCGAAGTTTCTCAGCTGTAAATTAAACAAATCGACTTACTCGGCGCGTGCTTTTTGTACATCTTGTAAGATTCGTTTGTAGAGGCGTCATGGCGAGCTTCAGAAAAACTGGAGAGGAAATCACCGTTATTTTTCCGATCATCGTCGACGAGGCGTTTAAATCTCTCTCTCTCTCTTCCGCTCGCACGCGTGCCTCGTGTCCATTTTAGTTTCTCGGCCTTCAGTCGGTCGCGAGCTGAGAGAAGAGAGCCTCTTCGTTCGTGGTTTTTCCTCCCTCCCATTCCTCCTCCTCTCCTCCCTCCCACTTCCCCAGTATCCTCCCTCCCACTCCTCTAATATCCTACCCCACTGCCTCCCTCTCCATCCACCACTATCCTTCACCACCCCTCTCTCTCTCTCCTACTCCTCTTTCTCCTTCCCCTCTGTCTCCTTCCCCCCTTCTCTCCCCCACTCTCCTTCCCCCTCCAATCCCCTCCTCTCCCAATCCCTTCCTCTCCCAATCCCCTCCTCTCCCAAACCCCTCCTCTCCCAAACCCCTCCTCTCCCAAACCCCTCCTCTCCCAATCCCCTCCTCTTCCAATCCCCTCCTCTTCCAATCCTCTCTTCCAATCCCCTCCTCTTCCAATCCCCTCCTCTTCCAATGCCCTCATCTCCCAATCCTCTCATCTCCCAATCCCCTCATTTCCCAATCCCCTCATTTCCCAATCCCCTCCTCTCCCAATCCCCTCCCAATCCCCTCCTCTTCCAATCCCCTCCTCTCCCAATCCCCTCATCTCCCAATTCCCTCCTCTCCCAATCCCCTCCTCTCCCAATCCCCTCATCTCCCAATCCCCTCCTCTCCCATTCCCCTCCTCTTCCAATCCCCTCTTCTTCCAATCCTCTCTCCCAATCCCCTCCTCTTCCAATCCCCTCCTCTTCCAATCCCCTCCTCTCCCAATCCCCTCCTCTTCCAATCCCCTCCTCTTCCAATCCCCTCCTCTCCCAATCCCCTCATCTCCCAATCCCCTCATCTCCCAATCCCCTCATCTCCCAATCCCCTCCTCTCCCAATCCCCTCCTCTCCCAATCCCCTCCTCTCCCATTCCCCTCCTCTTCCAATCCCCTCTTCTTCCAATCCTCTCTCCCAATCCCCTCCTTTTCCAATCCCCTCCTCTTCCAATCCCCTCCTCTTCCAATCCCCTCCTCTTCCAATCCCCTCCTCTTCCAATCCCCTCCTCTTCCAATCCCCCTCCTCTTCCAATCCCCTCATCTCCCAATCCTCTCATCTCCCAATCTCCTACCATTTCCCTCCCAATCCCCTCATCTCCCAATCCTCTCATCTCCCAATCCCCTCATCTCCCAATCCCCTCCTCTCCCAATCCCCTCATCTCCCAATCCCCTCATCTCCCAATCCCCTCATCTCCCAATCCCCTCATCTCCCAATCCCCTCCTCTCCCAATCCCCTCCTCTCCCAACCCCATCCCAATTCCCTCCCATTTCCCTCCCAATCCCCTCCTCCCATCCCACGATTGTTTAGCCCCGCTGTCAGGGTTGAACGGCCGTTCGCTCCCTCCTTCCCTTTCACCACTCCTCCCCTTTCACCACTCCTCCCCTTTCATCGCCTCCCCCCACCCCGTCACCCGCTCCTCCTCGATGTTGTCTTGCCCTCCCGCCGAGTATCCATTCGAAGGCCACATCGCGATCTTCAAACCGTAGGGGAACTCGGGCGGTCCTTCTTCTATCACACTCGTCATGCGTTACGTTCTGCACTCACGTTTGCTCCTCGTGCTCTTTCTCTCTCTGTTTTAATTGTCAAATCCGTCTCTCTCGCACATCTGCTGAGAAAGTGACGCTTTGCACTCACTGCTTTGCTTGCACAGGCGAATAACGCTTACACATGTTTTACTAGCTTACTTTGCCCCGGGTTCACAGTTTCCAGGTTTTCATGCTCATATCACTCACTAATATTTTCATTGTAACTCAAGGTACTCCCGAGATAAGTGACCGTAAGCTTTCAAATAAGTGGCTACACACCTCCATAAGTTCTTGCATTCTTTCTCAGTCTTAGGTATCAAAAAGTCATGTGCTGGCGACATGAAAATACAAAACTTATATTTTTACCGATGCCAGAGTGACTTAGGCTTTCAAATGAGCTTTCATATACCTCGGTAGGTTCTTCTGTTCACTTTCAATTTTAGCTATCGATAAGTCATGGGCTGGCCACAGGAAATACTAATATTCTTTCAATGTTCCACAGTTTATCCATTCATTGTATCACAGGGGCGGATCCAGAACCTTCCCAAGGTGGGGGCGATCGCCCCAATTACCCCTCCCCCGTCTTGATTCCACCTCTGCCGACAACCATACATTTTTAAAATCCCTACCCACATCAGAATCTTTCTTTCCCTTGTCATACAGACTTAATCTTCGGTGTAGAAATAATGGATGTTGCGCGGAATGGATTTAAGAATGCACCTAGTGGAGGGCAATGGGATCCCCATCGCCCCTCTCTTGGATCCGCCACTGGTGTATCATTGTAAGTCTAAATCCAAAATTTGGTTGGATATGAAGCTAAAATGGGGGAGTTATAGCCGTTCAAAGAGCATTACATACGTACAGACAGGTTGAAATTTTGTCCCCAAAACCAAACTAAGCTCTTCCTATTGATCATGTTGGATAGCATACCAAGTTTGATAGCTCTAGGATCAAGCGTTTGGATTTGTACAGCTGAACAAACAAACAGACAAACAATTTGAATTATATTATAGATTTCGTTTCATATCTGTAAATTCGAGCGAGGTGTTTTCAAATTAATGGATATGGACGTGATTTCCCTGCATATATTAGTTTCTGTGACGTTCAAAATCTATGTGGACTCGTGGAAGGGATAGCCATCTACAAATTTCTTCTCAAGCTGTTTTGTTTTGTATCATTGGGGGAGAAAATTTATGTGCGTGAATTTTCCAAACGGCGGCTCCATAGTGCCTTTCATCAGAGTGCAATACGAACATGTTTATGACAAGTTATTACACCAGGGAATGAGTAGGAATATTTGTACGAGGAGAAATAAACGATAGAAAAACTTTCTGTTCGGCATAGATATTTTTTAAAATGTTGTAATCGTCACCACGGAAACGTTTGGGGTTTGAACTCGTAGATATATAGCGCTCGATAAAATATCTATCATTTCGATTTAAAGTGATCAAGGTTCTTCTGGCGATTTCCCACCACTCATTTCGCCACTACGGAGGATGGCTCCCTCGCTGATTCTCACCGCGTAATTATCGCCATTCCATTTGAATAATGGAGGTTATCTCACGTGGGCTTTCGAGAGGAGTGGAAGTCGCCATTAAGCCAAATCCTCTCTTAATGCGAATCCTTATTGACGGGGATAATGGGACGATATATTAACGGACGATCTGGTGTGGCGTTTAGGGTTTCCCGCATTCTAAGGGTCAAACCTACTTTGGTGCTACGGTCGTTTGTTTCAAATGCTGTCATGTTCGTTATTGCTGTCGACTTCCATGGTTCTTTTATCATCGGCGCTTGTCCGTGAGCAGAGATTGATAGCATATTCATATGCCTGCCTTATTTGCCTTTAAATGGATCATAATAAAAATCTGGCGATTATGAAGATTTTTTGCGCTGAAGGGTGATTTTTGCCTGTATTTTTGTGGTCCCAATCGAAGTCATAACTGTTTGCATAACTTTCACCATTTTCTTACAAGGCTATTTTTTATTCATTCGTGTAAAACCGGCTTTCCTAACCCTTCCCGTCGGGTTTTCTCAGAAGTTTGCTTTCCTTCATATTTTCAACTTAATGGCTTGACTATTGGTTGTTTCACTAGCAGTTTCTAGTTTATCACCCGCGGAGCTCATCTCGTGCGAGTTAGGCAATATTTTTTTAATCAACTGCACTATATATACGCAAGAGGTTCCCAAACCCAGGATCGCGACCCGAACTTGGATCGCGAAGGCCTTATGATGGGTCGCGGATAACCCCCGGTCCCAAAGTAAAAAACTATAAATTTTCGATACTAGCAAGGATATATGTAAAGTAGTACCACCGAGAGAGGGAAGACATAAACTTGATCCACAGCATGATCTTCGCTGCGCTCTCTCCATCAATATTAAACCAACTCATCACGAAGGTGCAACAGCATCATGGAAGCCACTAAAGGCGAGGGGCTTGCATTAATCAGCCGAGCATACAGTAAAGTTTATATATTTATTAATTTCAAGTGGCCTCTGAGTTTGCTCGTGTCCGAGAGGAGTCCGGTTCTGATGTGCGGCTTACCGTCTAGAATATTCTCCTAGGATTCAGCGCGATTCTGAGGTTTGGAGTAGGGTTGACGGTCTGAGCCGAAGGCTGTGGAATTTCTGTCGGGATTTGGGAGTGAACTTCGTCGACCTACGGCCGAATATCGAATCGTGAAGGGCACCACTGGATCACTCTGGTGTTCACTACTCCCCCGAATCGGCTCGTAGGATTCTTGAGCTAGGCTAGAGGGTAGAGCAGGGAGTAGGTCAGTTTTGGGTAAGGGGATAATCTACATCTACATCTACATTATACCCTGCAAGTCACCTTTTCGGTGCGTTCGTAGAAAATAAGAATCACGATAGATTATGTAATGATAAAATATACTCCGAGCGTGAGGTAAATACGCGTAATACGAGAGATAAGGAGGAAATTCATAGTAACATGCAGCACCAATGTCGAGATAGGTCATTGATAGAATGTACTGTAAAAGGTGCGATGGGTCGCGATTCCAATTTTGATGCGATGCCAGACAGTGGTGGGAGTGCTTGTGATGGGAGCGCATGTAGTTATAGAGCGGAATAGAAAGTGAAGGGTGAGATTAATATGCGAAGTGATAGTGAGAAATTAAACGTCGTCGTACTGAACTGCCGCAGCATCCTTGGAAAAATTGCAGAGTTCGAGCATATTATTCGTAGTCTGCATGCCAACGTCGTGATAGGCACAGAAAGTTGGTTAACGGATGACATTCAGAGTCAGGAGATATTTACTAGAGACTATCGTGTCTATAGAAAAGATAGGGCGTGCCGGTGGTGTAGTGGTTAGGACGCTGGCTGCTACTCGCCCGATGCTTGAAAAAGTCATCGGGTACGAATCCTGCGCAAGTAGGATTTTTCCAAGGTCGCCCGGCCCCCTGTTTGTGTGGTTTGAGGAGACCGCGGAAATTCAGCTGTTCCGTCCTTCTGAAGGGCCGTTAAGCCGTTGGCCCCCCTGGTGTTCTTCGTAAGAGCAGGAAAATGCCGGCACCGGGTTTCCCTCCTCCCTCCCCGGTTATTCATTGCACTACCTCTGAGATACCCGTTTGTGCTGTAAGAGAGGCGAATTGACTGGGCACTCAAATAAACAAAATAGAAAAGATCGCGCTAATAGATCGGGTGGGGGGGGGGGGGTTAATAGCGGTTAGCGATAAGTAATATAGCAGTGAGATTTCGATAAGTGACGGGGATATCGAGTGTGTTTGGTGGCGCATAGGTAAAGAAGGCTCCAAAAAGGTGTTCTTATGCTCGTTTACAAGCCACCTACGCTGGTGTAGATTGTGTTTTAAATCTAGAGAAACAATTATCAAAGCTTAGACTGATTAATCAAGATGGAGTCATTATAGTCGGTGGTGACTTGAAGAGCCTCAATTGATTGGGAAAACCTATGGTTCGAATCTAGAGGTAAAGAACGCGAATCCAGTGAGGGATTAATCGAAACATTCTGCGAGCACTCTCTCCTTCAATTAACCAGATAGTCAACGCGTTCGGGAAACATATTAGATTTATTAGCAGCTAACGTCCCAGAAATAATAAACAAAGACACCATTTAAAATGGAATAAATGATCATGTGGACATAAATGCAGAATGTAAGTTGAAAATCGATAGGCACTCTAAGCTTCAAAGAATGTTTTATATATTTGCTAAGGCTTCAGGTCGCGCCTACGTGAAATACTACCTGGCGTCCGTGATATGACCGAACGATCAGGTGCTGAGTCGTCATGGACATTATTTAAGGATATAATGGTAGAGGGCATCGATGAGTACATTCCAATTAAATTGAAGGTCGACAATAAAGAGTACAATAAGCAAGTTAGGAGTGCGCTTAGGCGTCATAGAATAAGCCACGCGAAAATAAAAAATATGCCATCTACATCATCCGATGAATATAGAGCAACTATAGTTCAGATGTATAAGGAATCCCGCGCTAAAGCGAGAAATACTATGCGGGAGGCTTTTACTAACTTCAGAAATAAGGTATTAAATAATGATTTGAAGGAGGACCCTAAAGCGTTTTGGTCTTATGTGAAAGAGGTCCAAGGTAGAGGCCCTACCGTACCTTCCCTGCGTAATGACTCTGGTGCCGTTATTCATGATAGCGTAGAGAAAGCCAACCTGTTAAACGGTCATTTTGTAAAAGCATTTCAGCCGTCAACGATCATTGCGTACATTATTCACCCGCTATAAGGAGCGACCCGATGGACGATATATTTTTTCTTAGGTGGGAATAACAAGGCAATTTAGTTCCGTCAGACCTAACAAAGCCACTGTCCCCGAAGAAATTCCTGCTCGCGTTTTAAAAGAATTATCTGAAGAAGCACCTTTTATTTGGATAATATTTGAAAAGTCTATTTCCCGCGGTAGGGTTCTTAAATAACAGAAAAGTCAATGCCATCTTCTTAGATTTCAGGAAAGCCTTTGATAAGGTACCTCACTGAAAGTTAATAACGAAATTAGAAACCTTAGGCATTAATTCCAAAATTGTTAGTTGCATCCGTGAATTTTTAAATCATAGGATGAAGAAGGTTGTTATAGATGGAAAATCCTCGAACTTAGTGGAGGTTATCTCTGGCGTTCCGCAGGGTAGCTTAATTTGTCTGTTATTATTTCTAATTTATATAAACTATATCAGCTCATATTCAGAAGCAAAATTAGACTTTTCGCGGACGACACCGTCATTTATAGAGAAATAAGCAATCTGGAAGACATCAGTATCTCCAAAATGTTCTAGAAACTATTTCTGCATGGTGTAAGGAATGGCAGTTAGAGATCAACCAAAAGAAAGCTGCGTCATCAATTTCTGGAGAACCAAGAATATCTCGTTTGATGTTAATTATTCGTTGGACGGAATAGAGATTTCAGTTTCAGACTCGGTTAAATATCTAGGAGTCACGATCCATAATGATCTCTTCTGGGACACCCACATTTTCCGATTGATAGGTGCCGCTAACAAAAAGCTGGCCTTGATAGGGAGAATAGTTCGAAATAGCTCCAAAATGTGAAATAATTATGTTATATATCCTTGGTTCGACCGCAGGTCGAATATGCGTCAGCTGTGTGGAATACCTACGAAAAGGGCCTCACTAACGAGATAGAGAAGGTTCAGCGCAGGGCAGCTAGATTTGTAAAGAGAAATAATGACAGTAAACAAAGCGTAACATCATTAATAGAAAATCTGAAATGGACATCGTTAGAGGAAAGTAGGCTGCAGGCTAGATTTAAACTGCTGGAAAAATTTATGTCGGAGGAATTAGCGAATGAGATAGAAGGTCTTATCAGAAGCTCGACGTATATCGGAAGGCTAGACAGCGAGGATAAGATTTCGCGAGATCGATTGTAGAACGGAGCGATATAGAGGATCGTGTTTCCCTAGGAGGATAAGTGAACATAATAGGAAAAGAAAACTTAGGACGGGGCTGGTGAACCTATAGCACGCGGAACGATTTTGTTGCAGAAGTGATCCCGGAAATCTAATAAATGTACGTATTGAAATGATGCGAAAGAGAGGCTTCGTTTACAAGAGGTCCCATCAGTTATATTATGATTTTTTTTTCATATAATGAATTGTTGAAGAGATATTTTTAAAACTAAATTTTTTAGCTGCCACAACTACACCACCTATCGGCGACTATTGTAAACACTTTACGCTCCTTTTTATTTTATTAGTTGTTGGAACTTCGGGTTTTCAAGTGAATTTAGGTAACTTTTTTGTAAATTGCAGTTTATATCGCTTAAAATTTTTATTCTTGAATAATGGCGGAATCGAGGAATAAAAAAAGCAAAATTTTCTGGTGAAGGACACGAAAGGATTTTTAAGGATTGGTGACTGAAAGTTATGGTGCAATTGAAAAGAACGATAAAGAATTGTGTGGTGACGCCGAAATTACCTACATGCAGACCCGTGTGAAAATCTAATATCTTTAGAGTTTGAAAAGAATCTTGGCCCGAGAAGGAACCGTCCCAAAGGCGTCATCGGACCACAGGGATTATGCTCTGTGTTCTGGCTGCCCAATCTGCCCCTGGCATCAGCGCAGAATTTAGTATGACATTTTTATTATATCGTTAACATCCGGTAAGTATTTAACTGGAATTTGACAAACGGAGGTTGATGCCTCGGATCATTACTTCATTCATGTCATTTAAAATTTAAATCGTTTTCACGTATAACGATTTTTCATGAGATACCTAATGCTTTTAGAGAGTACCACCTCCACTAAATATAACATTATCCATTAATGGGCCTTATTTTTCGTTAGCGTTAAATATTATTTGTAAAGTCTAGTAGATGTGGGATTCGCTTTAATAATTCGATAAAAAACTATATTTCTTACTTTGTTTTCAATATATCATTTGAATCAAATAATATAAATTGCTTCCAGTGTAGGGAAAGACGTACTATATGCTACATTGTAAGAATAGACCCAGGTAACATTTTTTTATGATACTGGCACGGGAAGGGGCAAATTTTCTCTTATTAAGTTAATTTTGGCACTCGAGCTAGATAAGGTTCGCCAGCCCTGAGTTAGGAAAACTAGGGACCTTTGGTGCACTGCATCCCCTGCCATCCACCAAAAAGGTGACTTTCAGGGTATCATATAGATGAGAAGTAAATTAGTGCTTGCAGCTTTCTTTGTGCTAAATATTTGAAAACTTTCCTGAAATTTCAGTGATGGAATGCCTTGATTCAATAGTCCCATTTTGTTTTTCATGCGCCCATTTCAAAAATTGAACTTTATACAGAAAAAATAAAATTGGACGAAATTGAACCATAGTGTCTACAATTTTTTTCTAAATGTTTTATTATATATTATGCTAATAAATAATCTCAGACGATTTGCTGTGGTGCTTAGTAGCTTCCGGTACCATTTGGGTCGCAAGACGAACGTGATTTCAAATTTTGGGTCGTAGACAAAAACGTTCGGAAAGCAGTGCTCTACGCCATCGAAGACTAATTGAGATTTGTCAGAATGTCGCATTCCGCGCGCATTGCATGGTTTTCGTCCGTCGTCGTTTTCATGAATCTTTCCAACGGGTTTAGTTTTGATCCGACCAGAGCGGTAAAGGATAAATGGCGATTGGGCCTTTATTTGTAAAACGGTCACTTTTCCTTTGAAAATGTTCGGATTCGATCCTTTGTAGTGAGAAAAAGCACGTCGCGTCGGAGAAATCGGGAAGATGGACCCGATCGGAAAAAATGGAGTGTTGGGATGAAGAGGCGAATCCCGTTGGTTGCGATTGCGGTAGTCGCGAAGAGCGCGCTCCTCGCGCAGTGCGAGAGAGAGGCCCCCTTTCGACCTTCATTTTTCCAGGGAGGCCTCTCTCTCTCTTCCTTTATGCCCCACCGATCCCCCTTCAAGATGTCTCTATTGCTCCCGCCGCCTCCATCTTCATCTCCTCCACCCGCCTAGTCTCCTTCCTCCTCCCAATCCAAGTACAGTAATACCTCGATTAACGTCAAGGATGCGTTCCTGAAGGGTATTGCGTTATACGGAATCGCGTTAAACGAACTGTTTATAATGTAAGGTATAAGGATATGTTCCAAAATAAACGGTGCAATATACATTGCACAAACTTTCTCATATACGTATGTACGTTTGGTTTCACTACAGATTGCTTAGTTAGTATTATTTGTGACATCAGGCTATACGATTGGATGGATTTTAATCAAAATTCTTAAAGCCATTTTTGAGTAAATCGAATTTTGTTTCAAAATATCCTAGAATAAAGTACCCTTAATTGTTACGCAATATCGTTCATCTCTTCAGAATGTCTATTATGAATGATATTATCCCCAAATATGATATATAATTCGATTTAGTTTAACTGTCTAGGCTGTAGTAAGATTTTGAGCGGATCGCGGAGGAGGTGTGACGTTATAGGACTTAGGTAAGGTAGCTTAGCGTACAGTTTGTCACTGGACGTCATATGATTTTTTGAGGCATATGGCTTACGTAGTATTATTCCGACATCAGGCTCTAGAACTGGATTGGTTTTAATCAAATTCCTTAGTCATTTTTGAGTAAATCCAAGTTTTCTGAAGATCGCCAAGAATAAACTACCCTTTATTTTTTTGCAATATCATTTTTATCAAAAAAGGGTCTTCAAAGGATTATATATTTCATAAATATTCATTCGATTTTATGTACGCGTTTGGGACCTAGTACAGCGAACAGACCGACAGACAGACTGACGGACAGACGGCATGGCGAAAACCACTTTTATGGACCCATGAACACCTGAAACGTGTATTTCCATCAAAATCTTAAGTCGAATTTTTTCACGATTACAATACTTTATATAAGTACTACATATATGAGACAGTAAAAGGCAAGATGAGCCCCATTTTCACATATTTGACAATTTTATTATGCTTGACAAAATTTAATCCTAGTTGAACAATTGAAACAATGCCTACTGTAAAAACTTTAAAGAAATTATTTCATTTTACAGACCACCTAATGCCAAAGTTGATTATATTTTAAGTTTAGAGAGGCAGTTAGCCGAGCTTAGATCTTTTATGAACGACGGTTATGTGATAATTGGAGGCGATTTTAACTTACCGTCAATCGATTGGGAAAACCTGTTTCGTTACGGAAGGTAAAGAACGCGAATCGTGTGAAGCCTTAATTGACATGTTTCATGAATATTTCTTAATCGAGATGGTACGAAAAGCCACGCGTTCGGGCAATGTTCTCGACTTGCTTGCTTCTAACACCCCGCATAGGATAACTAAGGTATCCACAGAGGAGGGACTTAGCGACCATCGAGCTGTGTATGCGGAGTGCGAATTAAAGCTCAAAAGACATCCTAAGCCCCTTCGGAATGTATACACTTTCGCCAAGGCCGACTTTAAAAGTTTCAGCTCACTTCTCAGAAGTACCTTTGCCAGTTATCGTGAAAAGACAGAACGATTAGGTATGGAGCCATCATGGTTATTATTCAAGGATACACTAGGAAAAGGTCATCATCATCATGAGGTGTTCTGCCTCTAGGCAGGTCCCTGGCACCAGCGTTGTCTCCACTCATTTCTGTTCCTTGCCATTTCTTTCATTTCCTGATACCCTCCCCTTTCTTTCAGATCGTCAAACATTTTTATTCTTCTACGTCCCCTTTTCCTTTCCCCTTCTACTGATCCTTCCAACACCATCAATAGTAAACCTTCTCCTCTCAAGATATGCCCTAACCAGTTACTTTTCCTCCTCTGAATTGTTTCAAGTAATCTTCTCTTCTCATTCACCCTTGTTAGTATTGCTTCATTCCTTATCCTATCCGTCCACTTAACCTTCTCCATCCGCCTCCACACCCACATTTCAAATGCCTCTAGTCTTTCTTTCTCTCTTTTCTTTAGCGTCCATGTTTCACACCCATAAAGCAATACACTCCAAACATAGCACTTCACAAGACGTTTCTTCAGATTTAAATCCATTTTACCACATAGTACCCGTTTTTTCTTATTAAATGTTTCTTTTGCCATTGCTATTCTTGTTCTTATTTCTTTTTCACTTCTCCAGTCTTCAGTTAGCATGCTTCCCAAATATCTATACTGTTTTACTTGCTCTACTCTTCCATCCTTTATTGACACATTCATAATCTCTCTATCCCCTATTCTCATCACCTTTGTTTTCTTTATGTTCATTTTCATTCCATATTCCATCATCCTGTCTTCTAGCTTTGTAACCATTTCCTGAATATGCCTCGTTTCATCTGCCAAAATTACCATGTCATCAGCAAACCTTATACAATTTATTATTCTACCCCCAATACTAATTCCTTTATCATTCCCTATTCCATTGTCAATCATTTCTTCAGCATATATATTGAACAGGGTTGGCGATAAGCAGCAACCTTGCCTTACTCCTCTTCCTAAATCATACCATTCGGTCTGTGCATCTTTTATCCTCATAGCTGCTTTCTGTTTCATATACAGCTCTTTAATTAACCTTCTATCTTTCCAGTCTACTTTTTTTGCTTTTAGTATTTCCATCAGTTTTTCCCAGTTCACTCGGTCGAATGCCTTCTCCATATCTATGAAGCACAGACTAATTCCTTTACCCCTTTCTATATATCTCTCTCCACTCATTCTTATCAATCCTATTGCATCTCTTGTACCTCTACTCTTTCTAAATCCAAACTGTTCCTCTGCAACATTTTCTTCCATTTTGCTAATTAGTCTCCTGTTCATAACCCTAAGTAGAACCTTTGCTGCATGTGTAATTAAACTGATTGTTCTGTGTTCACTGCATTTTCTTGTTCCTTGCTTTTTCGGAATTGGAATCATAATTGTTTTGACGAAATCCTCTGGCCACATCCCCTTGTCATAGATTGCATTACACAACTTCACTATTTCTTCCAGTTCTTCCTCATTAAGACACTTAAATAATTCTATCGGTATCTCATCTACCCCCATTGCCTTCCCATTCTTCATATCCTTTATTGCTTGTAGCACCTCTATTTTCAATATAGAAACCCCTGTTTCGTCATTATTTATTTCATCCTGCTCTTCAATACGGAGATCCTTTGGTTTTTCATTTGATTTGTACAACTCCTCCATGTATTCTCTCCATCTATTAAGGACCTCCTCTTCCTTATATAGAACTTTATCTTCTTTACTTGCAATCTCTTTCACACATGCACTTGTTCTCCGTCTATCCCACGTTACATTTTTAACTTTCTTATACATCAAGTCATACATTCCTTTTCTCTCTAGATCTTCTATATCTGAGCATTCCTCCTCTAGCCATTTCTCCCTTGCTTTTTGGGTTTCTCTTCTTAGTTCATTATTCAGTTTCCTGTATTTCCTTTTTCCATCTTCATCAGTCCTGCTTTTGTATTGCCTTCTTTCTTCCATCTTTTCTATCATTTCCTTTGTCACCCATGGCTTTTTTATTCTTTTTCCTTTGAAAAACCCAATAGCCTGTTCTGCTGTTTTCCTTATAGCCTTCTTTATCCTATTCCATGCTTCATCCACATTTTCCTCCGACACGTTTTCTCTTTTGATTGCCTGAGCTAATTTTTCTCCTATTCTTTCTTTTCCTACTGTGGCTATATTCTCTAAATCCCATTTCCTAACTATCTTAGCCTTCTTAACCTTCTTCAAGGCTAGTTTTATTTCAGCCATGAGGAGCACATGATCACTGTCAATGTCTGCTCCTGGAAGTCCATATGCCTTTTTTACTCCATTTCTATATCTTTCTTCCACTAGAATATAATCTATTTGATATCTGGCTCCATCTCCTGGTGATTTCCACGTGTATAGCCTTCTCTTATGATTTTCAAACCAAGTATTTGATATAAACATCCTCTTCTCTTTACAGAACTCAACAAGTCTTTCACCTCTTTCATTTCTTTTCCCTAGTCCAAATTTTCCTACTACTTGGTCTTCTCTTCCCTCTCCTACCACAGCGTTCCAATCGCCCATCACTATCTTGCAACAGTTTTTACCTTCCTCCTCCATAATATTTTCTATCTTCTCGTATATTTCTTCAACAGCCTCATCTTCATGTTGGCTGGTCGGCATATAAACTTGTATCAACAGTAGAAAAGGTATCGATAGATTTATCCCCAGTAAGTTAAAATCTGATAAGAAAGAACCTCGTTGGTTTAATAAGGAAGTTAGTATTGCCTTAAGACGACAGAGGCGTAGCCACGCAAAATTGACAAACATACCTACCACCGCTTCCGATGAGTATCGCACAGCTATAGTCCATGAGTATAACAGTGCCCGCGTATTAGCGAGAAAAAACCATGCGTAAAGCATTTAACACCTTCCGGAATGAGGTATTAAATACAAAATTGAAGGAGGATCCAAAAGCGTTCTGGTCCTATGTAAGAGAAGTTAAGAGTGGGGGTCCTTCAATACCCTCCCTTTGATGTGGTGTTCCGGAGACATCCTTCACGATGGGGAGGAAAAAAGCTAATCTATTAAACGTTTACTTCGCGAAGATATACTTGAAGATAATCTTATTCCCGATAGACGTATTCAGATGGATAATATTAAAATATTTGAGGCAGGAATAGCGAAGCAACTGGGTGCGATAAAGTCCAACAAAAACCCAGG
This sequence comes from Tanypteryx hageni, assembly GCA_028673005.1. Lineage (NCBI taxonomy): Eukaryota > Metazoa > Arthropoda > Insecta > Odonata > Petaluridae > Tanypteryx > Tanypteryx hageni. Next base: position 9,460,628 of record CM054114.1, read on the forward strand.
ACCAGAAGGAATTCCCGCGCGTATATTAAAAGAACTAGCAGAAGAAATAGCTCCCTTCCTTCGGATAGTTTTCGAGAAATCTCTTACCCTCTGTGAGGTTCCTGATGATTGGAGACTAGAACACGTCACACCCATTCATAAGGGAGGTGACAAAGAAAACCCAGAAAATTATAGGCCGATTTCTCTAACATCATTATCATGTAAGATTTTGGAGCACATTATTGTTAGCAACACTATGCGTTATCTCGAGAGTAGATGGCTGTTAGTCAGCTGTCAACATGGCTTCAGAAAAGGTAGATCCTGTGACACCCAACTCGAAAAGCTTTTGACAAGTTTCCCCACCATAAGTTGTTATTAAAATTGGGAAATCTTGGCGTTAATGTTAAAGTCATTAATTGGGTTCGCGTTTTTCTTTGGAATAGAAAACAAAAAGTAGTCATCGTTGGTAAGTCCTCGAGTGTGGCACATGTAGTCTGGAGTGCCGCATGGTAGTGTGATCGGACCTATGATTTTCTTGCTTTATATAAACGACATCAGCTCAGTTGTGAAAAGTAATATTAGGCTTTTTGCGGACGACACCGTAGTCTATAGAGAAATTAGTGGTCCTAGCGACCATCGTCAGCTTCAGGATGATCTGGATGCGTTATCTGTTTGGTGCAAGGAATGGCAGCTAGAAATCAATCTGAAAAAGAGTAATGTTCTAAACTTTTGGTAATCTAGAAGCCCATCGTCCGTATTTACCTACTCGATAGATGGTGAGAGCATTCCTGTTTCGGAATCCGTGAAATACTCGGGGTAATCTTGAATCGTGACCTGTCTTGGGACACCCACATAAGACGAGTGATAGGTGCGGCAAATAAGAAGTTGGTTTTTGTGCGTAGGATAGTCAGGAAAAGCACGGAAAAGGTGAGAGAATCCTGTTACCTATCCTTGGTTAAACCTCAAATAGAATACGCAGCAGCGGTTTGGGATCCATATCAGAGGGGACTCATAAAGGATTTAGAAAAAATACAGCGGCGAGCAGCTAGATTCGTGAAAAAGAATTACGATAAAAAACAGAGCGTTAAGTTACTCATTGAAGAGTTGAGTTGGCCGTCGTTGAAAGATCGTAGATTAGAGGCGAGACTTAAACTTCTAGATAAATATAGGTCGGAGATATTCATAAATGAAATGAAGGATATTATTCGACAACCAACGTATATCGGACGGAGAGATAATGAGGACAAGATTCGCGAAATAGATAGTAGGACAGAGAAGTCTAAGGAGTCCTTTTTCCCTAGGACAATACGTGACCACAATAGATAACAGTGAATAATAATTAGTTAGGAACTTGGTGCGCGGCACCCCCTGCCATCCACCGTCAAGGTGACTTGCAAGGTAATATGTAGATGTACTCTGGACAATCAGGTAACCCCAAGGTCCTAGGGCAGTTTTGGGAACACGTGTTTTTTGCCCTTTTGAGGTTTTTGAGATTATAATTGCCGACCTAATGGTGGGGGATGAAGTCCAAAACATCGTACTTTTGGAAAATCGTAGCCCAAATATCCCACTTTTCACAGCCTAAAACCACCCACATTTATACAGGTATACTACGACGGTCCTTCAATGGTTATAGCCCAAAACATCCTACTTTTCAAGGAGGGTTTGAGGGTTAAGGTTTAAGAGGTATGGGGCGCCCCCTGTGGAGAGGCCTGAGTTTGGGTGATAGGCTTTCTGGCAAATACGATATACATATATTCACTTGTGTTTTCTCTATGTGTTCTTCTGAGTTCAGTTAACAGCGCAGCGAGATCATTTGGAACTTAAATCACTACTTTTGCACATTTTTGTTATTTTCGCCTCACGAAGACACGAGTTTTTAAGTGATATCTAGTAACAAGGATGGTGAGCAGGGGCGGATCTAGAAACTTCCCAGGGGGGGGGGGGCGATTACGGACCATTTACCCACGTGGGTGGGGAATAATGACTAAATTTTTGTCAAAATTATTGCCATTACTTATTTTTATATAGTTAACCATAGAAAATGTTGTTATAACTATCATAAAACATTTTATTTATGAAATGTATTTTGCTAACAACGTATTTAGTTTCGCTTCCTAATCATAACTTCTATTATGTGAAAATACCATATTACTTTTATTTTTAGCGTAACGTAAAAAAACAAATATCTTCAATAGGTAGGAAATACATTTTATTAATTTTGAAGTTTTCCCTCCTTCAATATGGGCAGAAAGGCCTACTTCAAATTTTAGAGCCGAAAATTTCCATAGACAATTATCCTCCGAATTTTATGTTCCGCATCCGAGTGTATTTCATACAATAGACGCTCTGAAAAACAGAATTAAAAATCAGAGAACACAAGAAAGGAGGAATAGCGGTGAAAAGGAAACTAGATAGGGAACGTGAAAGTGCTATCTGGCTATGAAACAGGAGAAATTGTTACATTAGCCTTATTGGACACATTTCAGGACTTAAAACGTTAAATTATTTTTTATGCCCTTTATGGTTATTTTAGTTTCTGACAAAGAACTTACATCTACATTATACCCTGCAAGTCACCTTTTCGGTAGATGGCAGGGGTGCAGTGCACCAAGGGTCCATAGTTTTCCTACGTTATCTTTTTCTATTATGGTCTCTTATCGTCCTAGGGAAAAACGATCCTCTATATCGCTCCGTTCTATAGTCGATCTCGCGAATCTTATCCTCACTGTCCTGCCTTCCGAGATACGTCGGGCTTCTGATAAGTCCTACTACCTCATTCGCTAGTCCCTCCGACATAAATTTTTCCAGTAGTTTAATTCTAGCCTGCAGCCTACGTTCCTCTAACGATGTCCATTTCAGATTTTCTATTAATGATGTTACGCTTTGTTTACTATCGTAATTTCTCTTTACAAATCTAGCTGCCCTGCGCTGAACCTTTTTTATCTCATTAGTGAGTCCCTTTTCGTAGGGAACCCACACCGCTGAAGCATATTCGATCTGCGGTCGAACCAAGGATATATAACATAATTATTTCACTTTTTCGGAGCTATTTCGAACTATTCTCCCTATCAAGGCCAGCTTTTTATTAGCGGCACCTATCAATCGGCGAATGTGGGTGTCCCACGAGAGATCACGATGGATCGTGACTCCAAGGTATTTAATCGAGTCTGAAACTGGAATCTCTACTCCGTCCAACGAATAATTATTATTCAACGAGATACTCTTGGTTCTCCAGAAGTTGATGACGCAGCTTTTCTTTTGGTTTATCTCTAACTGCCATTCCTTACACCATGCAGAAATAGCTTCTAGGTCATTTTGGAGATACTGGTGGTCTTCCGGATTGCTTATTTCTCTATAGATGACGGTGTCGTCCGCGAAAAGCCTAATTTTACTCCTGACTACTGAGCAGATATCGTTTATATAAATTAGAAATAATAACGGACCAATTACACTACCCTGTGGAACGCCAGAGACAACCTCCACTAAGTTCGAAGATTTCCCATCTATAACAATCATCTGCTTCCTATGATTTAAAAATTCACGGATCCAACTAACGATTTTAGAATTAACGCCTAAGGTTTCTAATTTCGTTATTAACTTCCTGTGAGATACCTTATCAAAGGCTTTCCTAAAATCTAAGAAGATGGCATCGACCTGCGTATTCTTTTCTCCGCTTCTCAGTAAACAATTAACAAAAAGACCGAGCTGAGTATCACATGACCTACCTTTCCTGAAGCCGTGTTGACAATCATCTAACAATAAATTACTATCAAGAAATCGCATTATGTTGCTAACGAGTATATGCTCGAGAATCTTACACGATATCGAAGTTAAAGAAATCGGCCTGTAATTTTCTGGGTTCTCCTTGTCGCCGCCCTTATGAATTGGGGTAACGTGCGCTAACCTCCAGTCGCTAGGGACCTCTGCGCGAGAAATGGATTTCTCGAAGATTATCAGAAGAAAAGGTGCTATTTCTTCAGCTAATTCTTTTAAAATGCGAGCAGGAATTTCTTCGGGGCCAGTGGCTTTGTTATGTCTGATGGAACTTAATTGCTTTGCTATTCCCACCTCAGAAAATACTATATCGTCCATCAGGTCCCCCCTTATTGCGGGTGCATAATGTACGCAATGGTCGCTGACGGCTGTGAATGCTTTTACAAAATGACCGTTTAACAGGTTGGCTTTCTCTACGCTATCATGAATAACGGCACCCGAGTCATTACGCAGGGAAGGTATTGAAGGGCCTCTACCTTGGACGTCTATCACATAGGACCAAAACGCTTTAGGGTCCTCCTTCAAATAATTATTTAATAACTTATTCCGGAAGTTAGTAAAAGCCTCGCGCATAGTAGTTCTCGCTTTAGCGCGGGATTCCGTATACGTCTTAACTTTAGTTGCTCTATATTCATCGGATGATGTAGACGGCATATTTTTTATTTTCGCCTGGCTTATTCTCTGACGCCTAAGCGCACTCCTAACTTGCTTATTGTACCAACGTGGCTCTTTATTGTCGACCTTCAATTTAATTGGAATGTACTTATCGATACTCTTGCATTATATACTTGAATAGTTTCCATGACGACTCAGCACCTGATCGTTCGGTCATATCACGGAAGCCAGGTAGTATTTCTCTTAGGCGCGACCTAAAGCTTGAAAAGTTTGCCCTAGCAAATATATAAAACTTTCTTTGAGGCTTGGGGTGCCTATCGATTTTCAACTTACACGCTGCATATACGGCCTGATGATCACTTATCCCATCTTCAATGGTGACTTTGTTTATTCTTTTTGGGACGTTAGTTGCTAATAAATCTAATATGTTTCCCAATCGCGTTGGCCTTCTGACTAATTGAAGGAGAGACTGCTCGCAAAATGTTTCGATTAATGCCTCACAGGATTCGCGTTCTTTACCTCTAGATTCGAAACATAGATTTTCCCAATCAATTGAGTGTAAGTTAAAGTCACCACCGACTATAACGATACCATCTTGATTTATCAGTCTAAGCTTTGTTAATTGTTTCTCGAGACTTAAAATACAATCTACACCAGCGTTAGGTGTCCTGTAAAACGAGCATATGAACACCTTTTTGGAGCCATCTTTACCTATGCGGCACCAAACACTCTCGATATCCTCGTCACTTATCGGAATCTCATTGCTATCGTACTTATCGCTAACCGCTATGAAAACTCCCCCGCCCGATCTATTAGCGCGATCTTTTCTATAGACACGATAGTCTCTAGGAAATATCTCCTGACTCTGAATGTCATCCGTTAACCAACTTTCTGTGCCTATCACGACGTCGGCATGCAGACTGCGAATAAGATGCTCGAACTCGGCAATTTTCCTACGGATGCTGCGACAGTTCAGTACGACGACGTTTAATTTCTCACTATCACTTCGCATACTAATCTCACCCCTGACTTTCTCTTCCACTCTAAAACTACATGCGCTCCCACCACAATCACTCCCACGACTGTATGGCGTCGCGTCAAAATTGGAATTGCGACCCGACTTAAAATTGTTATATAACTTTAATGCATTGTAATTTATTCTCACTAAGAATTTAAAATTGTTTTTGATTTTATTGTATTCTACCTTGTTCATTAGCTTAAATACAATGTAATTGTTTTACTAAATTGTTTTTATTTTATGGTAAATAAATTTAATGCAATAAAGCATCCAACACTGCATGCATTATTTTAATTATTTACTATTACGCTTTAGTATTTAGTTTCCTCATTCACTTTTGAAACAAGAACTGCACGAATGGCGAGTTTACAACTGAAATCCACCCCTCATTACCCCCATCGCGCCCAACCTCACCCAACCCGACCTTCTCGCGGTCAAAAAATGTGGGATATTTTGGGCTGTCTCAAAAGTAGGATGTTTTGGGCTATGGCGATTTTAGGGGCTACCTCGTTGGTGGGAGCCTCTCTATACAGATAAGGTCATGGATATGTCCTGCTGAGAGTTCCTCGAGTCCTGTTAAACGAGGTCCGGAAGAAAGGAACTTTGGTGCTCGTTTATCTTCCTAGTATTGTAAAAATAAACGTAAATTTTACGTAGAATTTCGAAATAAAAAGTAAATTTAAATCATCGAAATGAAAGGCTGATAACTGACAGCCATATGTGTAAGTAGTAATTTAAAGCGTTGGCATTCGTCCAAAATCTCTCGGGAAAATAATCGTCAATTGTCAAAAAAATGGACATCGAATTCTACCATGTAGTCGTTTAAAGCCTCGATATTCGTCGAAAATCTCTCGTGAAAATAAACGTCGATTTAAAAAAAAATAAACGTCCAATTCTACCAAGCCTAGTCATAACACGCATTTGAAACATTTTTTCGGAGACATGCAAGAATCATCTGGCTTTTCCCTGGTTGTCTCAGCTCGAGATGCAAAGTAGCTCGCAATCTATAGGTACAATATCCATTCCTGCACCAAATTAGACATTGTTCAGGTAGAGATAAAGTTTTTCCGACTTCGTTATTCCCTAATCGATTCAGTATTGTCTCGATGTGCGCGTTCTCTCGTTGAGTAAAATTTAATTTAAATTTCCTTTTTTTTATAAACGTATTGTTTTAAAAATTCGGCTACTCAATTATAGTAAATGATTTTTTATAATATTATTTCATATTTGTCATACTACGTAGTATAAGTAACATTTTAACATTCTGTTTTAACAGTTTCTTTGAAAAACCGCCATTTACTCTGTTTCAATTCTTTCTTTACTTGTTTAGTTAACTATGTTTCAGTCGACAGATGCTGCCTTCCATTTGTAGGAAGCTTCTGCGCATTCGTAGATGTGTAAATTGCTGTTATCTTAGGCTCTACGAGTCGCACATACTTTTCCAACATCCCTTCCCAACCGTTTCCCCGTTGCGCCGGCTTGAAGCTCTGTTAATCAAGCGTGGAACTAAACATTTCGCGTCGCCTCAACCCAGCTTCCGTCTCTTTTTCCGCTCTCTCCTTTTCACTTTTTTCACCTTTTCGTCACCCGCTTATGATTCCGCGTCCTTCCACCGTCCTTTTCGTTCGTGCTCGACGCCTTCCGGGTCGCTTTCCTAGATACGTCGGCAATGGCACTCGCGGCTTCTCTTTCGCCCACCGTATTTATCGTCTTAACAAGGCATTGGCGTGGATTTAAGGCAGATGTAAAGCGAAACGCGTTGGAAGAAATGCTAGGAATTGCGCATTTTTTTAAAAGATTGGCTTGTAAACGTATTTATCGTCTGCTCATTTTCGGTTTTTAGGCATTCTTTACCAGCGAAGCGATAGTACCAGAACGCCTTATGGGCGCGTCCCAACCGTCCGTCTGTCGTAACTTTCATCTCCTAAACCGCTGGACGGATTTTTATTAAATTAGGTAGGAGTGAACATAATTAAAATTTATCGCCCAAATGTGATTTTGAACTCCGTCCGTCAATTAGAACTTCCACTTTACGTAAATACTCGAATAAACTTGTACTCGTATCTCGTTAAAAAGCATCCGTCAAGCAACGATTAATAACCATAAATTTCTCTCCCTAGCTTTTATATGATCTCAATTATAGATAGATAGATAGATTCTATAAGGTATAGATTAAAATATTTATTCGGATGGAGGACTTAATTTACCACAAATAAGTCCACAAGACCACATAATTACGAGTTATAATTTCGGAGATAAAAATTCGAGAAAATCCCGAATAAAACTGCATATTTTGTTTACATCGATCGCTAACACGTTTCTCTTGACAAACAACAATTAAATACCATATTTTTCTCTACCTAGCTCTTATATGATCTGTAAGTTTTATATTAAAAAATATTTGGATCGAGACCACATAAGTACGACTTTAATTTCGGGTATAATATCGACCGAAATACTCCATTTAATGATATTTTACAAATATTTCTGCTACAAAGGTGGGTTCGCGTTCTATTTGTCGTGTGCTATCATAAATCTCTCCTTGCGCCCATCCAGCCCTTGGTATCAAGACTCGTAAAAATGGAAACGTCTTTGCCTTTATAAAAGTCATTAATTCTCCTTCAGATTCGATTGTTTGTTTGTTTTTAATTTCTTGCTAATCAACCTCTTGGACTATTATAGCCGTTACTCCTTCCAAACTGAACACACTCAAAAGAGAGGAGGGAAACCCAGTGCAGGCATTAGACTACTCTTAACGAAGAGCACCAAGGGGGCCAACTGCTTAACGTCCCTTCCATAGGACAGAGTGCTGACTTGAGCGTTCTCCTCAAATCACAAAAGTAGGAGACGGGACATTCCCACGTTGAAAAATCTGACCTCCTCTGCATTACAAACCTGGGACCGCTGCGAGGAAGGGCAACGCTCTAACCACACCTCCATCCCTCAGATTTGATTGTGTTGCGTTAGTACTTTAAATGAGCCGTTTACTTAATGTAAAATACAGAATTGTCTAATCTGGAATACGTTCGAGAATGTCTAGGTGTCCGGCAATGTGATCGTTTCATTCGCAGCCAATCACGCGGATTTCCTAAATACATACATACGACGTTTTTGTGATTTCTCTCTCTTTCCCACGTTTTTGAGGCCCTCCCATTTGCAGAGCGTCTTTTTTTATCAAATTTGTGAATTGAATGAATTAAAATGTTGCGACGGTTACTGCCTATATGATTTCATAGAGAATAACAATATACAGTATTACGCTATTGAGGGGGTTAGTGGATGGGGGTATAAAGAATACTGGAAAAATTAAAATATCAAGTAAACAAAAAGTATGAACTCACGATTTCATATAAGGTAAGTATATATTTATTAAAAACTCAATGTAAAAAACCAAATAGGCTATTTTTTGTTTCTTTCCTCATGTCTAATAGTTCATAAGTATTTCTGAATTTTGAGTCAGTTTTATTTCTCCTCTCTAAATTTTGAGCCTCCTCCCCTCCAAGTCCCGCGTGGCTTCCTCCTTATGGCGTCTATGCCCTTTCCTTACCTTCTCCGGATGGAGTTTCTCTCCCGATGCGTTCAGAGAGAGAAAGGGATTTCGCTGCTCCGTCACTCGGAACGTGCGCAATCCTTCTCCTCCACTTTGGAGGGCGCCCTCTGCTAGGGCGGCACGTTGATTCTCTCTCTTCCCTTCGCAACAACGTTGTTTGAAAATGGCGTCTGAAGATCGCCCGAGGCGATCCAAGTCTCCGTGGCCGCGCCTCACTCTCTCCCCCTTCCTGTGTCCTCTCTCCCTCCCCTCCTCTCTCCCTCCCCTCCTCTCTCCCTCCCCTCCTCTCTCCCTCCCCTCCTCTCTCCCTCCCCTCCTCTCTCCCTCCTCTCTCCCTCCCTCCTCTCTCCCTCCCCTCCTCTCTCCCTCCCCTCTCCCTCCGCTCCCGACTCCCTCCGCTCCCGACTCCCTCCGCTCCCGACTCCCTCCACTCCCGACTCACACCCCTCCCGACTCACACCCCTCCCGACTCCCTCCGCTCCCGACTCCCTCCGCTCCCGACTCCCTCCGCTCCCGACTCCCTCCGCTCCCGACTCCCTCCGCTCCCGACTCCCTCCGCTCCCGACTTCCTCCGCTCCCGACTCACACCCCTCCCGACTCCCTCCCCTTCCGACTCCCTCCCCTTCCGATTCCCCCTCCTCTCTCCCCTCCTCTCTCCCCTCCTCTCTATCCTCCTCTCTATCCTCCTCTCTATCCTCCTCTCTATCCTCCTCTCTATCCTCCTCTCTATCCTCCTCTCTCTCTCTCTCTCCTCTCTCTCCTCCTCTCTCTCTCCTCCTCTCTCTCTCTCCTCCTCTCTCTCTCCTCCTCTCTCTCTCCTCCTCTCTCTCGTCCTCCTCTTTCCCTTCCCTCCTCTTCCATTACCCACCCCATCGTCATCTTCTCCCTTCTCAGCTGGTTATCCGCCTCTCCCTCCCTTTTCCTCATCGTTCGCGAACTCACAGATGTGTTCGCCTTTCTTCCGAAAGGCGTTTCCAACGTAACCACATCAGCGTCGTCAAGGATCACTTTTCTCCTTACGAAGGATACTTTATTGTAATATGTTTATTACATGCTATCATAACTCAGCGCTCTGTTATCGCTATACTCGTGTTCTCTCGGCATTGTGAGGCTCCCATGTCTGAAGTCTACGTTACGAATTCAATGGGTTTAACGTTCTCTCTTCCGAATATTTTTTTAATATCAGTATATTAAATATAAGTTTAAAAGCCCGTCAATATGAAGGCAAGGAATATATATATTGACGTATATATTACTCATATGAGAATTGAGGCAATAATAGGATCTAGATTTCGACAATGTCATGGCTGCCAAGGCAAATCCTCCTGAAATCGTTAAATTTTGCCAAAAGAAGTCATTTAAACGTTCAATTCGAGCGTTTGCGGACTGAGGGAGACAGTCGACGATAAAAATAGGAAACTGTTTATTTTCCCTTGAAACAGTCCCAGGGTCAATTTTCCTAATTTTTATGAGCAAAAGAATGAAGGCTTGCACGTCGCTAAGTTGATTTTTACTTTTTTCTTATGTGAAATAGGAATTATCTTCCGGAGTCGAACCCGGGTCTTTTCTGGGGATTGTTTTCGCAAGTGGATTTTATTATAAGAATAAAACATTCTTACCAAATTTAAATCTTCTACCTACTCGAGAATTTTATTAAAAATAGCAATACAGTCAGTTATAAATAGTTGTCGATTTTCCCGCTCTATTATAATGAATCTTTAAGTGTGGCGCCACAGTCGAGCATTACACTTGGCACATAACCAAGCTAATTATATAGGTTGGATGGATGTATATTTGAGAATACGTGCGCGGAGAAATTCATAATATAAGTTGATCCTTATCTAAATTTCCCGCCGAGATAATTTAAATACTTTTCCAGGTAAACTGAAAAATTCGATTTGAATCCGAAAAATGCGTATTTTTCTGGCCTTATGTGAATTGTATTGACATTAATTTGTGTTATAACCCAGTTGGCGGGGATTTTCAGAATGCGTAATATATATATATATATATATATATATATATATATATATATATATATATATATATATATATATATATATATAGTGTGTGTGTAATTTGTCGAATGTCCGTCTGAGGCAAGGTCATTTGAATTACACACTATTTGAATATCAATTTGAATCGACATAAATGAGGAGTCCGGGTGCCATAGTGAGTAACGTGCTGGCTCGGGTTCGACCCCGATCCGGTCACTTCTTTTATTCAATTTCATATATCATTTCTTTATTTAATTTGATTGATGATTTTGATTTCAATATGGCCATTGAGTTATCTTATCTTTTTTAAACTAAAATTTTGAACATATTTAAATCCATTCATTTTTTGTTATCCTGAAATCTCGACCATAAATATTTTGAAGAATTTGTTGGTTTTGTGCATTTTTAACGCAATAACTACAGAACATAAAAGCAAGCTGAAGGTGCCATTTTAACCGCAATAAAGGTTAAGCAAAATGGG
>CM054114.1:9477044-9516607 GCA_028673005.1 Tanypteryx hageni
GTCTTTTTTTGGTGGTATATTCCGTATAAACCGAGCTTTTCGGTAATTCGAGGCGACCTCGGCCCCGTTCGCCTCGAACAATCGAGGCTGCACTGTATTTGAAAAAGGACTGTCCTTCCAAAAGGTCCCCTTACTTCAAACGAGCAACGCTACCTGCTTATGTGGCATGTCGTCTGATGTGCATAAACGGCCGGTGACGGCAACGTCCGTCCTTAGAATCCTCTATCTACTCTCTGAGCTCTCTATTTCCTTATCTTTCTTCATCGCATCCTCTTCGAATAATCCTTCCACCATTCAATGTGAGGCTTTAGTACAGAGATTTTCAAACTTTCTGAAGCCACGAAACTCTCGTTTAATTTTATCTCGGAAACCTAACCAATAGGTGACACTTGGAGGTTGTAAGGAAAATGTGTTAGTCCCGCTCTCTCACTGAACTCCATCAAGGCTACGTGGAACCCTAGGACCCCGCGGAGTACAATTAAAAACTCTTGCTTTAGTATGTCGGTAGTAAAATTGCATATAATGTAGTATCCTGTATCTTATGCAACCTAGTTGACAAAGATCAAGGGTGACGTTTAATTTGCATGCTTGCCTATTAAATCCTTAATGCCATTGTTTCTCACACGGTGGGTCGCGAGCACTCTTCGATAAGGCATGTGATTTTACTCTGGTTTTAAGAGTCCCCCAGGTTTTGATTTATCGACATGTTTTGTTTAAAAATTCTGTTGCTTATCAACGTATAAAAACGTTTTTAACAAATGAGTTATTTTTATGTAATAAAAACAAACAAAAGATTGTCTCAGTAGCAATTTGTACTTAAAAAATTAAACTATGCACTAACTATATTGCATGGATGTTTTTAATACACATACGTAGTTGTAAATAAATTAATTTAAGCTAAAGAGCACAAATTAAAAAACTCATTATTTTCCATATAGTAGTCATCCCCCCCCCCCCCCCCGGTAAGGAGAAAACTGGAGTGTTTTTTCGCTTCTCTAATATTCTCGTGGGGTCGCGGCGACCGAACATCCGGAGGGAGGGGTCGTCTCACGAATCCAACGTTTCTAAACCAGGCGTACGCGGAGGTTTCCTACGTGGGGCACTATTTTTTTATTAGAAATATTTTTTCATTTACATCTCCAGTAGGATATAGTAAACATTAACATAGTACTTACTTGTATGTGAACTTTTATTGGGAGAGCGTATTTTTACTTTGTTAAGATTTCTTGGCAAAAGTTTTCGAGAAATTGGATGTAAAAATTTGGGAACAACTGCTTTGTGCTGTAATTTTGGATTTATATTCATTTGGAGGACACCGGTATTGCGATTTGTATTGTCTTTGTTAGGCATTTTTTTTGACTGAGATCTATACTTATACTTTCTTTATATTATATCATCGGCCCGCTATATTTAGGTATTCATAATTTGTAGGGGCTTCACTTTTACAAATAAAAAATAAGTGTACGATTGACACTAATATTGAAAGATCGCGTCTACGCAGAATTTTATCAGTTTCGCATAAACTCTTCGAAAGAATAAAAAATTGGATCTTTTCAGCAAGAAGCGATTACAGTTCTTTCTGGCTATAAATCTTCCTTCTGGAGTCGATTATCTATAATTATAAACTTGTTTTTTTAATGCTCTAAGGTGAGCATTGGATACTCGTAGTCTTTGCCTGCCGGAATATGCCGTCAAAGTAAAGGAGATAGCAACTATAGTTATGACAAATGATCAACTGAAGTTTTCCTAAATCTTGTCTAGTTTTCTTCCATTAAAAATTGTTTTGAAATCAAACTTCAACTTGAAGACACTAATTAACGCCTACAAGCAGATTCTCTTCCAGTTTCTTCTTCCGTTGGAAGTTGTTCAGTCGTTTGAGTATTCTTTTTGAATGTGGTTTGCTTTAATGCGGCCCTGCGTAATTGTAGTGGCTCATATTTTGTATTGGCGGATTAATTTATGAAGCTTAAATTCATGAAAGATAAATATCATTATTCCGAGTCCATAAGATGAATTGCCAAGTTTGTAAATCCGCAGACAAAAGATTTCAAATATGCAAGCAATAATAGGGCTACTTAAATTTCCTCTCGCGCTAGTGCAGGCATGTCAAACTCGAAGAGGCATCAGGGCCACGTTAACGCAATGAATCAACCAAAAGAAAAGCTGCGTCATCAACTTCTGGAGAACCAAGAGTTTCTCGTTGGACGGAGTAGAGATTCCAGTTTCGGACTCGAATAAATATCTCGGAGTCACGATCCATCGTGATCTCTCGTGGGACACTCACATTCGCCGATTGATAGGTGCCGCTAATAAAAAGCTGGCCTTTATAGGGAGAATAGTTCGAAATAGCTCCGAAAAAGTGAAATAATTATGTTATATATCCTTGGTTCGACCGCAGATCGAATATGCTTCAGCGGTGTGGGTTCCCTACGAAAAGGGACTCACTAACGAGATAAAAAAGGTTCAGCGCAGGGCAGCTAGATTTGTAAAGAGAAATTACGATAGTAAACAAAGCGTAACATCATTAATAGAAAATCTGAAATGGACATCGTTAGAGGAACGTAGGCTGCAGGCTAGAATTAAACTACTGGAAAAATTTATGTCAGAGGGACTAGCGAATGAGGTAGTAGGACTTATCAGAAGCCCGACGTATCTCGGAAGGCAGGACAGTGAGGATAAGATTCGCGAGATCGACTGTAGAACGGAGCGATATAGAAGATCGTGTTTCCCTAGAAGGATAAGAGAACATAATAGGAAAAGATAACGTAGGAAAACTATGGACCCTTGGTGCAGTGCACCCCCTGCCATCCACCAAAAAGGTGACTTGCAGAGTATCATGTAGATGTAGAATGGATGTTAGAGAAGGGCCGCATTAACGCAATGGATGTTAAAGAAGGGCCGCTTTAGGATTATAGTTGTTGAATAAGGGCCAGAGTTGGAAATAACAGACTTTTTGTAGAAGATTGGACGTATATTTTGCGAGCGAAAATCGATTTAGAAACTGCGTTCTATTGTTGGTCAATAACTATGAAAAACTCCTGTGCCTCCTTTTTGCAAAAATAAAGTATTTATATAAAATCTCGAACGATTTGGTCGAGACCAAAATTCGCATTCGGGCCGTACTAAGGCACAGAGAGAGAGCCTCCAGTTTGACGTGCCTGTGCTAGTGAGCGGCTGCAATCCTAGCCCATCCCTCGCGGTGACGACAAACTCGGGATTAGCAGATATCGAATTAACGAGAGGTTTTCCTCAGGATGGCTTAGGCTGGGAGAGGGGAGGGAGGTAAAAATAGCGAGGGGAGGAATGCGTGCCAGTGGAGAGAGTCGACCAATTTGGCTTCCTCAGATATACCTACACGGCGGCGTCCCACAAGACGGCAAGACCCTCTCCCAGTTAATCCTGTTACCATTATCGCGAGAGCGATATGTAGGAGTTTCGCTCTTATTAGATCACCTGCGGCGCAGCGGGGTGCTGTAGGGTGCGGTGGCAGAGAGCGCTGTCTATCTGTCGTGCGAATCTCGCTCAGAGAGAGTGTCGTTCGTGCGAAGCAGGCCTTCGTCGCACCCGATGGCATCCTCCGCTCTCGCCGGCCCTGCCCCGCCCTCCCGACACGCCAAATGTTTAACGCCTCCCGCTCCTCGCAGGTCGGACGGCGCGGGAGAATCTCCGAGCCACGGCGGCGGAGGGCATCACCTGCACCACGACATCCTCCTGCACCACCACGCGCACCACCAGGGACACCACCCCGCCCCCCACCGGTTCCACTCGTCGTCGCATCATCCTCCCGCCTCGCCGCCGGTGGCCTCCGCTTCCTCGGGGGCGGCGGAGGCGGAGGAGCCTCCGGCGGCCGCCCCCGCGGCGCCCCCTTCGGCTAGCGACGCCGCCGGCACCACGACGCCCAACGGGGACGTGAGGCACCACCCGCAGTCGAAGCAGACGCCCGTCAAATATGGAGAACTAGTCATCCTAGGGTGAGTCTACTTGATTAGCCACTAGCTGCTTATTGCAGCATCAATAAAATATGTGCTTTCTTCCTCCGGGCATGGTATATTAATGCAATGTAAATCAAGAATATGTGTGGGTTTACTTTTTAGAAATGCATTCCAAAATACTACAGAGCCTCCTGGTGGAGAACACTTCTACTTGCTCTGTCGTTTTCGCTTTTAAGGTCAAGCAGAAGTTTATACCAGTTCCTTGTACGGCAAAGAGATGGCAGTAATTAAAAAATGCGTGACATATTTTATATCATATATTTCTGTTAAAATTACGTTTTGCGACAAATGCTGTTAGATATTCATATTTTTTATTTTAATGGTTTTTTGTGATATTAATGTAATGCAATAGAAATGATGTGGTGACCTGTGACCTTGACATTTGATGGAAGTGTACTGTATTTGATCTTTTGCTGAGAGACATAACGCATTTATTATATAGATAATCGCGCTGTCGTGTTTTAACCCCTTCAGACCTGACTTTTTTCTTTGTGAAGTTTTTCCGTGGAGTTATGCTATTTGGATTCAAAAGAAATAGAAAAAAGAAATTTGAAAAAATATTTATTTTAAGGAAGTTTTGAAATGTACATTTCAACGTGTTACAACGTCAAAAATCAACAAAAAGGGTACAAAATTATTTTATTTATGAAGTAATGTTTCTTTCTCTAAGTTCAAGGAAAATAATATTAAAGTGTGATGTTTCGATGACAAAACCAAAAAAATGGAATTATGACTTATCTGTAGCAACTC
This sequence comes from Tanypteryx hageni, assembly GCA_028673005.1. Classification (NCBI taxonomy): domain Eukaryota; kingdom Metazoa; phylum Arthropoda; class Insecta; order Odonata; family Petaluridae; genus Tanypteryx; species Tanypteryx hageni. The sequence continues at coordinate 9,481,787 of CM054114.1, forward strand.
TTTTCTGTTCTTGCCATTTTGTATTTAATGTTAATTAACTTCAACTACTCTGCAATAGATGGCAGTAAAAGTACCAATAATAAATAAATTAGACGTCACAATAAGTGCTCAGCAAGTTTTTCTAAAATACTAGCGTAATTGCCCGTCAAATATGACGGGGGTGCGTGAATTAAGTATTAAGTTAAAATAAAAAATAATGGAACCAACTTACATATGCACTAAAAAGGTAAACAATAAATATAAAATTCACATAATTGAGTTTTACAGAGAGTAAAAATATTGGTGCATTTATTATGAGGCCAAGAATAGAATTCAACAATTGGGACAACAGTGGTTCAATATAAACAAAATGCGTGAAAACGTGAAAAATCGTATTAAAACGTAGTTTTTGGAGATTTATGAATGGGATTTAAATTCTTCTCCTCGGATAACTAATGTAAGTTAAATCCTCATCCTTGAAATATTTTAAATGTAAACGAAAAAGGTCTGCATGTTAAGGAATGGCTTTTTGCGTGATTCATATATGCGATGCGAATTTATAACTCCGGTTAATTATAAGATGCATTGCAAAAAAAAACAAAATAATTATAAAAATACTTAATTACCAACAATTTCAATAGGAAGTTAACTGAAAAGAAATTAATGAAAAACACGATTTTAATTATAAATAATTCGGGCGCATTCTCGCTCTCGTACTAAAGCATTCAAAGCACACTTTCCTTACGCATATAGTATAAGGACGACAATACAATCTCGAGGTTTAACAATGACACGGTCGGCAAGACAACATATCATTAAAATGCTTAAAATATTCCAATAAATGTGATTTAAACGTATAACTTGAGCGATTTGGAACCGAAGGCAAAAATCGACGATAAGAATAAAAATCTGTTTATTTTTCTTTAAAATGGTCCAGGTCCGAAGATCGTAGGTCAATTATTTCTAATTTAATTTTGCAATAGAAAAAAACCTGCAAGTGAAAAAAGGTATTTTAAAGTGTTCTCTTATTGGGATTTCTATAGAGCGTTCCGGCGGACCAACGGACGGGCGGACGTACGAACCAACAAAATAAGGATATTATATATATAATAATGTGAAAGAATATCTGAAAAACAAGCTCAAAATTAATTTACATTGTAATGTACACCAGGTCTAAAGGGTTTAAGTAGAGTTATCCGATTGCGAAAGAATTTAATGATAACACCATTAACGCAGTAGTTGATCAGGGGATTATTTTTTATATTATATTATATATACTATAGAATCACGCTCCACAAATGTCAAGTAAGGCCTTGAAATCTATTTTTAGCCAATTGTTTTCTCACACCGTTCACTCGCGCACTCGGGACCGAAATGTATGTTTTTGTCTTTTTATCTGTCCTGCTTACTTCTTCAAGCTTATTTGGTAATATTGATGTTTTATTCATTTTATACAAGAAATATAGCACTCATTGTTATTAAGTGAATATAAGGCATGTGGCCTTCTTTTGAGCTTATAGTTTCTTAGTAAGAGAGTCGAAACAGCATTTTAAAGAAATGCAGCACGTTTGTTAGATTTGGTCCCAAAGTAGAAAGTGCTTCAGGCGTGGCTTTTAGTTACTTTTGACATAGATTTTCTATTTTAATCAAAGTTTAATATTATAGTAGATAGAAATAAATGAAAGGAATATAACTTTTTGTTTATTCATTTCTAGTAAAATAACTGAAATATCTTCCGTATTTTTGTATCTCTAATATATATATTCAATGAGCATTCCTTAGCGTTACCCACATATAAAGATTGTTCTCTGTGATCTGTTGTTGACATTTCTGAAAAAAACGCGTGTGATTCCTTACTTCTTTTTGGACAAGTCGTAGTGGTTAATTATTGAATAAAGCTTCATATCTACTATTTATATTGCGGCAGGGTTGTTTACGAGTAATTTATGAATCAAGATAATTGTTCGAGAATTGTTTAACTGTGATATTCATAGTATCACACTAGTACATCTCGTCGTCTTTCAAGTATCTTTGCGATACTTTGATTGCGATTTCTTCATAGCTTTGCAGTTTTTAGTAATTGCAGATATCAGGAATTGTTTTATTTTAGATTTCGGGTCATTCGGGCGCATTCCATGCTTTAAACTGTCTGTAATTAATGTTTGTCGCAACCATGTCGCCGTTTCACTTAGCACGCGATTCTATTTTTCGCGGAAGCCATGACCTAGAGATGCAGTCGAGAGAAATGGAAAGAACACCGTTTATATAACTGTTGTTTCTTTATCATCCGATTCCCGAAGAAGGCGTGTCTCCTACATTACCCTCCTCCTTAGCCTCCTCCTGTCCCCGTGGCGTTCGGCCACCTTACTCGCCGTGAATTGTCCGTCCTCTTGAGGGCTCGGAGAAAGAGATTAGGGACAGAGAGACCAAAAGCGGCGCGGAGAGCGTTTGCGTGCGTAATAGGTCGCGTTCTTTTAGACGAAGGAGATGATAGAACTGGGTCGTAGGCGTGCGTGAAAATAAGGCTGAACGCACACCGGTTAGTCAATACAAGACACTATTAGACAAGACTACCTCAGACAAGACACGCTTAGCCGTTAGACACCAAGACAGTCGTGAACGAGATGTCGGAGGACAAGGTTGTTTTTACGGGCGCACTTTTGTTTTGGGAATGGTTGTGTAAGCAAGAGACAAATAATAGCACGTAGGAGGTACATATTGGGTACATCCATTTATTCAGGAGAGGAATGATAAAATATATTAGAAAATTTAATCATTGAACTGAGGTCTGATCTAGAAAAGTTTTACAATTTCACACGAATGACGCCAGAAAATGTCGATGACCTGTTGAAAGCAATGTAATAACCTGGAAAGTCAACTGCTTCGAGAATCATTTTCTATTGGAAATGTTACACCTACACGTAGGCCAATAAACGAAGGTCTTGAAATAAGAGAATAATTTCATGAATATTTCTTATCAGACGATGGAAAAGTTCCATGTAAAAATGAATTTATCATTATCAGTAAGTGAATGTAGTATTGCGTTTAGGAATACGTTTCTAGTAGCTTGACTAAAATGTGAAATAAAATAAACTCAACCTTACTACTTACTTGTCGTTAATTTCTTCCGCTATTTCCCTCCAGTTTTTCTGTGACATTTCTGTTGTGGTGTTCCTTGAGCCTCACATTGTACAATATTTCCCTCTCCAGCACTAGGAGCACTAACCTCTCATCACAATTGTAAAAGTAGTCAAGAGTCACAAAAAAGTAAAGTGACCGTGTCGATGCGTGGACTGAGACTGTCTAATAGAAATGTTGCACGCGCTAATCCATCCGGCATGCAGAAAAGACACGTTTAAGTGTAGTAACTAATCGGTGTGTGTTTCCCCATAAGCGGCAATGCAAACAATCGTGCCTGATCGTGACTAAATGTGTCTTGTCTTGACTAACCGGTGTTGCGTTCAGCCTAAGGTGTCCTCTCCTTTCGATGGAGGAGGACTGGAGGTCGAGTCCTCAGACGACGGGCGATCGCTCCGCCGTGAGAAAGGAAAAGTTAAGAAGGCGCCCGCGTTGGCGGCTGCCCATGGCCCAATGCGCTAGTGAGCGAGGGAATTGCGCGGACCGATTTTCCGCAACGTGTGTCTCTTCGTCGTTGGAAGTTGGCTTTGTGGCCAAAGGAGCGGAGAATGGCGTTCTCATTGCTCGAGCGAACCCTGTAGTTATGTGTCGTTTAGGAAGGGGATTATGAAAGAAATAATTTGTGGAATAATAGTTGTCTTTCATATTTCATATTGATATGCGTGCTGTAGGTAGGTTTTGGTTTTACTGTAGTCACGTGCTGTAGTCATATTGTATTATCGGGCTCAGCAGTAGGAGCAGCAAATATATATATATATATATATATATATATATATGGATGTCAACAAGGTGTTGGGATGAGGAAACCCAGTGAGCACTCACCAATCAGACGACTTCAGGTTGGCGAGGCTCCGGGGATGTCGAAGCGACACACGTAAAATAACACAAAAACACAGAAACATCACAAACGTAAAGTAAAGTAAAGTTCTCTCTCTGTAGCTGAAGAAGGAGCAGTTCCGAAAGCTTTACGTTTGTGATGTTTCTGTGTTTTTGTGTTATTTTACGTGTGTCGCTTCGACATCCCCGGAGCCTCGCCAACCTGAAGTCGTCTGATTGGTGAGTGCTCACTGGGTTTCCTCATCCCAACACCTTGTTGACATCCATATATTCATTTTACCTTTCCTTTTCCGTAAGTTGTTATATATATATATATATATATATATATATATATATATATATATATATATATATATATATATATATATAATTATATATCTGTTGGAAGCATTCGAGCTCCTGAAAATATGTGCAAATTTTTATTCCTGTTCGTAAACTACATACATGGTTTCAGAATATCATTAGACTTTTCTGGTGTATAAGGCTGATTTTATTATCCTCTGCTACATAATGCGATAGAAATAAATGCGCATGGCTTAACTATTGTAGCAGATAGACTAAATTATTAAAAATTTATTTTTTTGAAGATGATGAAAAATACCGGCCAAAATTATGTAACGTCGGCGCTGGCTCCTAGGTTTTGGAGGTGGCGCATAGATTTTTAGGAAATTTGTCTAGCTCTGTGTTAAATGTTCTTTTGGAATCAGATTCCTATAAGGTCGATCGTTATGCGGTATTTGTTGCAGTTGGCGTGAGTTGTAGTTTAAAAGCACTTTATTATTTTTAATTCCAAATTTATTTTAAGTTATGTTTGCGTGAATCTATTGTAACGTTATCCTCAGACAAAGGCTTTTGGACGACAGATCCTTCAGTGAATGATATTAAACAATATTTTGTGTGGTTTTTAATTACTTATTGGAAATGCTATGCCAAGTTTACCATTTTAACAAATACCTGCATATTTTACGAACATTTCTCGGATAATATTACAACTCTTTTATATTTCTTTCATAAACCAGACATCGTTAAGCATTCACCCATTGCGTAATTTTTAGTTAGACTGGTGTCACGATATATTGCCTTATAAAATATATTTCTCGTACATAACTATAAACTTCGAAGCAGAAGGAGCTGTAGCTCATTTATGACTAGCATTTGTTTTTATCTCCTCGCCGGTAATGGTTTCACCTCGTTTATAACGAGTTTTTATTTTCATCTGTTAATTCAGTTCCTTATAATTTCAAGGGTTGAATGGCCTATCGTGGATGACAGGATAAGAAATGACGTATAGTTTTCTCCCCGCCAACTCCCAATCTGGCGCAAAGCACGCCATCCCGCCAATATTTCTCGCCGCCCACCCTATACTTACTGTCACAATCTGATAGCGGGGAAAGTCCCTTATCATCACGGCTCGCGACTGTATCCACCGCAATGAATGGACTCAAGATGCGGTTGCGGCCCAAAATCACCATTTATAAGTTACTTCGGAAGAACTTGCGCAATTCTTATTTCAGCTGCTGACTTGATGCCTTGATTTCACTCTTGGTTCCTTTTGATGCACGGATTTTTTTTACACATTCTCTAAAAAAAATTCTTGGTGAAAAAAGTAATTTATCCTTCTCGTTCATTATATTTTAATTCAAAATAAATTTAAAGAAAGAAGGAAAATTACAAATCATTGATGTCATTCCTTCAACAGGGAACAATGGAACTCGTCTTATGGCTGAAAAAATTCAAGAACAAGCAATTTAAAAATGTTTTTGCCTTAGGTATCTCCATGGGTTTCTAATCTTTTTGTGGCTGTTGGTGATACCTAAGACAAGTAAATTTTTAATTGCTTGCTCTTGAATGTCATTCCTATTCAAACTGCTTTTAAGCTTATCTTGGCATATGCTCTCATAATACTACGTCAATGAAGGTGAGCGTGGTGAAAGTCCATCGTTAGCCGAAGTGATTTAAATGGGTTTCATAAACGCCTTTCTCCGATATAAGCCAATGTCAAGGCATGAAAATTTCGTAAAATTATTATATAAAGTAACCTAAAATTCTTTCTTATTTAATTTAATCTACGTTGATGGAATGATGTGATCTCAAGTCTAAAGATCCTATGCAGATAGACATAAGCTGTGAATTTGGGAATATTTTTGAAACGAAAAAATTCTGCTATGACCGCGTTCAGAAACCGGAATAATAATCTGCTAGGATAGTTCAGTGGTAGAATATTCGCCCGGCAAGTGGAAGACCCGGGTTCGATTCCCGGTCATATCTGAATTTTTCCTGTTTCAAAATTATTCCTTAAGCTACGTTGTTTAATTTTCGTGTGTAAACTCGATCCCTCAAGATCCTCTCTGTTATCTTACGAAATTAAGCTATCCATGAAGGCTTTTAATGCAGAAATAATCCGAGCGGAAGGAGCATTTTTATTTCCTAAAAATGTTTTTTAGAAAGTATGAACGGTATTGAACTTTATTTGTTAGCATTAGTTTAAATTTTTTCGTTTATATACCTTGATCTCGTCGCAATGGTTGGTCTTAAAACCTCTTGGCCATTATTCAATTATTTAAATCTTTATTTCCACCGCTCGTTATTATTCAATTTCGATACAGTTGTAAAGGTAAGGGAAGCGGTAGGCGATATATATGCTTTTTAGGCTCCGTTTTAATCCGTTGGATACTGGAAAAATCTCATTCGATTGATGCGTTTTATGAATATACAAATAGTGGAAAATTTGAAAGGTTTGCAATGAGTATTAAAGTTTTCACAGAAAAGTATAACTCGAGTAGTTTTACTAATGATGAACATATTTTACTTACCATACCCAATTTTACTTTCCATAAACATTGAATGCATTGTAAAAGTGTGGTCCTACCTGTCTTTACCTGTGGAAGGGTGCCTGGGAGGGCTTGAAACGTTGCACCTTCCTTTCACTATGCAAATCCAGATTCACATTACGCCGTACTTTTTCGGATCGCTACCTCAGTGTTATAAATCGCAAATATCGATTTGATAGTTTAAAAAGAAGTGTTAACATCATTATCATTGCTGAAAATTTTTACTCTTTCTTTCAGCGAAATGTTTTAATATAACATGCAGGTTTATTTCGATTTCATTATATGTATCGCTTCAAAACCCAAGAGTTAGAAAAAAGTCGAGTTTGAGAGAGGGAGTTATTTTAAGCAGTCCAGGACACTACTTATTCGAGCGAATCTTGGACACCTTCATTATTTATGACTTAAAATTAATGCAATGAAGAAGTACCTACTATATGCTACATCTTGCAGTAAAATTACTAGAATAATTATTTTGGGAAGTTATTTTGCATTTGACGCATCGGAATTCGGCACAGAGCACCATGTGTTGTTAGAATTAATAATATTTTAATGTGAACGATAGATGTTTAAACAAAAAAGGTATTTTTTGAGTTACGGTGAATCGTTCAATGAGTTATTTTAATATTCGAGCCATACCAGTCTCTATATACTCATATGCCGTGTAGATAGATGCATAAGTGAATGCGAACACAAAAAACAAACGCACCAAATAAAATAGCGCTTTTTCTTTTAAGAAATGCGCCTAAAAATCTAAACAAACCTAGATACCAATGAATGGTTGACACGAAGGATCGCTCTAGTTCCAAAACGCTAGGAAGTAGAAAAAGTGATGACAGCGGCGTAAGTTGTCGTGCATTCATGCGTGCTATTTTTACGGGTTTTCTGTTTGTCTCATCTCTTTATGTTTTCATCCGGCATTTGTGAGCGGTGCTAGCGGAGGGGATAGCGTTGGAAAACGTGTCTCCCTCGTCTTGGCGTCGTGTTTCGTGTCACCGCCTTTCACGGAACCGCCTCCCAGCGAGTGATTCGAATCGAAATGCTAGTAAATGCATTTCAAATTTGGGAATTAATTACATAAAAAATATCCGAAAGGACTTAGATTCGTTGGAGATTTAATAGAGAAAATTCCAAACGTGACGTGGAAGATTTGTTCTCTGTGTCGTCCTTTACATCCTTCGGTTTTGTATTCTTAAAATTCCATTTTTTCATACAAATATAAAATGGATTTTTTTGTAAATGTGCTGTTTCAACTAACCATCTTGATTCAATTACATAGTCAAAGCGATAAATAATGGGGTTCTTTTCGGTCATGCTGAGCCTATTTTCCAAAATTCTTTGTTGTGCCTGTCTGTCCCACGCTATTAACTTTTGAACCAATAGACTGATTTTCATGCCACTTGGTGGAAATCTTTTGCTACTGGGGCCGTGCTCCCGAGGATAGATTTTGTTGCGAAGATTAAAAGTCCCGGGTTCGATTCCAGAAACTATCCCATTTAATTTACATGGGAAATCTGAAATCCATCGTGCAGGGTAATTTTCTCTTGCACATTAAAATAACTTAGAATTGTAATATCGGAGCAAGTACTGTACTATTCTCTGAGGAAAGGATTGTAAATTTTAATTATTATCGTAGAATGATGCTTATCGATCGTATTTTTTCAAATTTCGCGTGAATGCCGGCGTTTTTGCAGTTTTTATCGCTCATTACGAGAGTTTTACCATCGCAACGACTATTGTTGGACTCGGATTAGGTATAGTCTAATACACACACGCGTTATTTTTGCCGCACAAATACGCGAGATCAATTTAGTTTTCCGTTGGATTGTATTTGCAGTATTTTATAACGCTAAATTATGAAATCAGATAACACAAATAACAACTCATCCTCTGCGACTTTAAAGCTATTAAAGCCAATATAAGTATTAAATAAATAATTATGTGGAAATTTGGCGTCATAAGTTCCGTTCGGATCATCTTGTTGTCATTTCAAATCTCATTAAATTAGCGTCTTTCGATGCGATTTATGAATTTATTTTTACGTGGAATTTCAAGTTTCGATGTTAGTGATGCTCATGTTGGGTAATGGAGTTCATATCATCGGAGCGTTGGTTGACTTAGTGCTCGTAATGCGTGCACGCTCTTCGCCCTCGACTCACCTCCTCGCCTATACAGCCCCTCCGGCGACTCTCCTCGCCCCCCTCTCCTCTCCCTTCCCCCCCCTCTCCCTTCCCCTCCCCCTCCCCTTTCCATCCCCATCCCTCTCCCCATCCCTTCTGCCCCCTACCACCTCCCTGATGAGAGGGGTACGGTTCCGCTTCCCTTCCCACGCACCCTCTTCTCTATTTCTGATTATTTCCAGGCGCGCGTGTGTGTGTGTCACCGCTATACCGCTCAGCTTCGGAAGGGTGAGAGAGAGATTCGCTCCCCTTTTTCTTTTGTTATTGTTATTTTTTTTGAGTGGAAGCCAGGCGGCGCTGGTGATTCGGTTGGCCGTCGGGGACCATACCCCAAAATCTTTACTCGAAGCTTTCTCCGTTTTCGCGTTTTTCTCCCAGTCTGGCGGCACAAATAACTAACGAAGGAACGAGGGTGAGAGGAAGTTAGCGAAAGGGGAGGACAGTGGCGGGAGGGGTGGGGGGGGGTGCCAGGGGGAAGGAGGCTAGGCAATTTATCGGCGAGGGGACGAGATAGGACTGCGAAAATACCCACCTCTGGTCTCAAACACTGCCAAAATATACACCTGACTTTTTGGGCAAAAATAATTATTCTATCGATTTAAAATTCATAATTAGGAAATATCTTAGTATTTTTCGAAGATTTGTTCGAATTTTCGGACATTCTAACTACCGGCTCTAATACTGCTACACCCGAATCGTTTATGGCTATTTTTTTACCCGTCGTCACCGCTGCGGACGTACCCTACATCCTAAATATAAATAACTGGGAAGCGTTATCTTACTGGTTGAAAAGCGAGATTGGACTTGACTTCCGTTTGTTTTGTTATCAGATATTCGTCATGGTATAGCCCTCGCGCCTATCTTTTGAAGCTTGACGCTTTCTTCCTCGTTTGTTATTTCTTGAGATGCTTTTTTCTAGGCGTGCAGCTGTATTGATGCGGGTATTTAATAGGCTGGATACCACCTAAAGGTTTAAACCTCATGTAAAAATTCAAAATGCCCCATGTTAACTGAGCACTATTAACCACGAGGGGCAGCCAATATCTATGGTAAGTTTTTATTACCCATCAGAAAGAGAGATCTTCGTTTTTATCGGCGCTTTTTTCTAAGGCTGACTTCTCTTCCTTCGACGTAGCGTCACCCATTCAATATACGCCTGAAATATTCGACATTCGCGGGCGAGGTCATTCAGTGGTGGTCAATCGGTCAGTTGTGGTCGTAGTGAGAGGACGTGCTCTAAAAGTGATAGGGAAGTGGCTGGCCAGGATAGTCGGAGCAGCGGAGTGGACATCGAGGGTAAGGTGTTCCAGAGGATGCTTGGAAAGGGAGTTCAGTGCTGTTTATGTGTGTGTGGTTGTTGGCAGGGGCGGTCCGAGGAACTTGGGCGTCCCTGGCGAGATAGCACTCTTGCGCCCCCTCCGTAAATGTTTGTTGAGATTTAGTGAAAACCCGATACAGCGAGAATTTATAAAATTCATAAAATTACTCTCTCTAACGAATACTTTAATATACGAAAATTGATCTCCATATATGTAACGTTAAGAAATTGACGGCGGCAGTATTTCCGTTCGCTATAAGGAAGTTCTCGTTATATGCCGTCCTATCGAAATTGCACTATATTTACAAAGCATATGTTAATTTATTCATCGCTCTGTAAAAATTATTGTTAATGAATTAATGAAAGGAATACCATCAAGATTCCAGTATAAAATGGTTTTCAATGCGTATTCACTTGCAAGTAAAGCAGAGATAGATGGTCGGGATCGCGCCCCCATGACTGCCCGGGGCGCACGTACCTCGGGCCGGCTCTGGTTATTGGTATCACTGAAAATGCGGTGGAAGTAATTTGGAGGAACGTGTGGAAGAGAATGGGAACTGCGTAGGATGTGCGACGGACTGTAATCGGTGCTTGATGAGAAGGAAGAGTTAATAGCAAAATTGTTTGATTCGGCGAGGGAAAAAATAAAACTTATTGCATAGGGCAATTTGTTAACGATGTGTCAATTTGGCTGTATCACGCATGTGTGTGCATTGTCTTAATATAAGAGAATTATGAATGTTAGGTTCTAGCAAAGGTTTGATGTTAAGGCTGATTTTCTATCAAGTCGATCTTTTATAAGCGACAAAGATCATAAACATTTCTAATTTTAACATAGTCGGCTATGTTAAGCCAAATGTTTTCTGCCACTTAATCCACCGTTTTGAAAGAAAAAAAAATAATTTAAAGTATAATTAAATATTCACTAGGCTTTTATAGCATTACTATTGTAATTTTATATTTTGTACACAATTAAAAATAATTTTACTTAGCTAGTGTTTTTGCTTTTTAAATAATACTTTCAATTTGGATTTATTTGGGAAATTGATTACATCTGCACAACTTACGAAAGGGTTGCGGGTCGTATAAAAACCTTTTGCGGCCGGATTCTTTTTCTTTGTTTAAGGCTCCTATTACGCAAGTGCGTTTCCGCAACTTTTTAAAGCCCGAACTCTTTGCTCAATTTATGATTTGTGTGTGTATATCTTCGAACTATTGTTCCAGAACGTTCGCAACACAGCGCAAATAAGGCCGAAGAGACCCCGTTAGACTCGGCGATTAGCTATTAACGGCTTCAAAGCAATCGTTTAATTTAACGGTGATCCGAGTTTATAATTTACAAACACAAGCACTCGTCGAGTTACTCGAGAGATAGATTCACAGTTATTTGAGATTACTATCTAGGTTTCCATTTTGCCGTATAACCTTGTGTTATAAAGACTAGTGCGCAATTGCTTTCTCGTCTGACCTGATTTTGAGCGGAAATTATCCATCACATAATCATACGCAAGAGAAATTATACAACGCTAATATATGTAATTACGAGATCAACGCGTTAACTAATTTGTTTTTTTTTTTGTGAAGAGTCTGACAATGGCACGTTTATCGAATAGCTGAATCACGTTTTGCACATCCTGACAAATATCAACATTTCCAACTTGTATCTGCCTCACTCGTGCAGGGCTGAGTAAATGTGTGTCATTGACCATTATTGTCATCAGTGAATTTTCGTGTGTAGAGGAGGCGCCCATTTTTCTAGTGTCTGCCAGGGTATTTTTTCTTGAAACAAATAAAGTTTTAGTTTTATTTTATCGGACAAAATACGAAATAATTGGAGAAATTGCTAAGGAGTCGTATTAGTGCGTATCTTGAATTTGCATCGTTAACCCTCCGTGATTCAGTTGATGCGCCACGAACAGATGCCACACGATTTACTGATTCGTCAATACATGGCGCATAATTCACCTCCGGCCTCATGCGAAAGATATCGAGTGCATCCCAGCTGAAGTGGTTAGTTTTTTGGGAACCATTTAAGGATGGTGCTGTTTCGCAGTGTAACGGGGCGACCCATTTTAAAATAAAAGTATGTTCTTCAAGCGTTTTATATGTAAGTAGCAAGGTTTAATTTGGGTATTTATATTGAAGTGTTCTGAACATTGGGGGAAAGCCATTAGAACAAGTTTCAGAATATAAATACCTTGGAAGTATCATAACACGAGAGGCAAAATGTACGGATGAGATCAAAACTAGAATAGGAAAAGCAAAAGCGGCTTTCTGGAGAAAGAAACAACTACTTACAGGGAATATAAGGGGAGATATCCGCAAGAAGTTGATAAAATGCTACGTATGGAGTATAGCATTGTATGGGGCAGAAACATGGACGCTAAGAAAAAATGACATCAAATACTTGGAAAGCTTTGAAATGTGGACTTGGAGGAGAATGGTGAAGATAAAATGGACAGATAGGATGAAAAACGATGAAGTGCTACGAAGAATAGGAGAGATGCGAATGATTATACAGACTATCAGAAAGAGGAAGGCTAACTGGGTTGGACATTACCTGAGGAGAGAGAGTATGATTAAAGACGTGTTAGAAGGAAAACTAGATGGGAATAGGGAAAGAGGTAGGAAAAGGTTTCAGCTGATAGACGATTTGAAAGGGAAAGAGAGTTATCAAGATATAAAGAGGACAGCGGAAAATAGGAGTATATGGAGAACCAGGTTTAACCAAGAATAATCACGGACCTGTCTACGGACAGACTACCTATGATGATGATTGAAGTGTATCAGAGGAAATCGTAAAATTATGATTGGCTTTTAAGCACTCCATCTTATTGTTAGCTGTGATCAGAGTTGAATTCAAACAAATAGGTCGAGGGGGAGAGGAAAACACTCGGGTTGGGGGAAGATTTAGAAAAAAGTTTGTTTCATTTTATTTATTTAACAAATTGTTGCACGTACAAATTAAGAACTTTGAGAAAGTTTATTGAGAATTATGTAGGAAAATATATAAATTTATATTGCAGGGTTTTTTTACCTGATTTCTTCCCGTGAGGAAATAATTTTATTTCGGAGATATTACCTTCCCTGTCACTCCCTGAATTCAATATTGGCTCTGGTGGAGTTTTTATGACCCATACCTTCCAAGGCGGTATTTCCCCATATTAACGATGAATCCAAGTTTCAATATTGAAAGTACTCGAGGTGGTACTTAAAGCATGGAACCCAATCTGATGATAACTGTTATACCTAAATTTCAACCAGAAAGGTCTTCTTTTAAGCACCGTTAAATTTATGTATTCCATTTAATTTTCTTCGGTATTTAAGATTTCCCATGTAATTTTTATTTATAAGTTTCGCGTGTGGAGTATTAAAAAATGTCAGAAATATCAATTTGAACACAAAAGAGTGGACGTAATCGAGGCGAGGACACGGCTGGCGCTCATGTGGCGCTGTGATGCGAGTTGCGAATAATTCCTGCGAAATCTTGAAGCGAGATAAACCTGTATTCATCGATTGCGGAACCTGACCTTGCTAATCCTGAATAGATCATGATGAAAGAACAAATATAACATTTATATTTTTATGTATTTCCTATATAATAACGGTTGCTTTGTCAATCATTTCATCGGCAGTGCTAATAAACGTGCCACGCTCCGTCGTCATCGTTCCACTCGGATTTAATCGAAACAGCCATCGCAACGAGGGGAATAGTGTGTCTGGCTAATCAACTATAGCCATAACTCCTTACACACAAGACGTACTTACAAAGGAGGAAGAAAACCCCCTTCCGGCATTAGCCTACTCTTTACGAGAAGCACCAAGGGGGGCAAACTGCATGACGTCCCTTCCGAAGACAGAGTGCAGACTTGCGCGGTCTACTTAAACCACACAAATAGGGGACGAGACGATTCCTGGCTGAAAAATCCGACCTCCGCCGCATTCGAACCTGGGACCGCTGCGTGGAAGGACAATGCTCGAACCACTCCACCACCGCCTTCCCCGAGAGGAATTGTGTGCCGAAATCGTACGTGGCACTCGCCTTTGAATTATTCAGATCAGCCATACGATGCATAGCTTGGTACGATACGTTATCGGCCTCCCTCTTTCGGGGAAAATAAGATAATGGAAACTAGGGATTGCAATATCGGTAAACCGGAAAAACTTCTATTGGCGATAAAGATAAAACTGATGAAGATCCAACTCAATAACAAAAAAAATGAAAGACCTAACACAAGTCGTGAAGAAGGAAATGACGTATTTTCAAGAAGAAAAATTAAGAGAAAAATATTTAAAAATGACTTTCGATTTCTCAATGGCCGTTCGACCAACGAGTGTCGAATCAGAAAAAGCGTTTTCTACGGCAGGGTTGATAAGCATGAAAATCAGGTCGCAGTTAGGAGACCAAAGTCGGGATAAATTATGCTTTCTGCGAGTCTATTTTAACAACCAAAGAGACAACAAATAAAAAAGAGTCAGCGGCAATACTTTTGTTTTAAAATACAATTTAGAGTATATTTCATGTTTATAATCAAAGGTTTATTTACGATTGTTGTTTAAAGTTTGTTGTGTTTTCCTTAAAGTACTTAGCTTTAGAGTTTATAATCGAAGGTTTATTTACGATTTTTGCTTAAAGTTTATGTTGTGGTTCCCCCCAAGAACTTGAGTCTTTCGAGTTTATTTCATGTTTATTTAATCAAAGGTTTACTTACGATTTTTGTTTAAAGTTTATATTGTGTTTTCCTTCAAGTAGATACTTCAGTTTATTTTTTCATGTTTATTTAATCAAAGGTTTATTTACGATTTTGTTTTAAGTTTATGCTGTGTTTTACTTAAAGTACTTGTCTTGAAATAAGTTTTTTATTTATATTTATCGTTTTATTTTAAAATTTATCATTTTTTGAAAATGTCGAAAGTTACCGATAAATTACTGGTAAACCGGTATTTATGAAAACATTGATCGAATTACCGGTAATTGAAAAAGTCGGTAAATTTGCAATCCCTAATGGAAAACGACGAAAAGTTCGGATATTTCCGTCGTTGCGGCGCGGTTATGCCCGAATCATTTTTTCGAGTCGGACCTAGCGTTGCGTCGCGAGGAAGTGGGTGACGCAGGTCACGGTCGAAGTAGAAGGCTACACGCATGCCATTTGTATAAAGCAGTGCTCTCCAAACTATGATCACCGAGTCACATGTGGCCCGCGACCCCATTTTATGTGGCCCTTGAGTCTGTAATAAGTCTGCCATTTTTAACTAGATATAACAATCAAGCAGCGTTGGAAAACGTTATGCGTAACGTAACTAAATGATTTTTGATTAACGTAACGAAAAACGTTAACGAAAATTTCAAAATAACTGTCACTAAAACGAATAAAATCGTTATTTCGTTATGTTTACGCTTCTACTGTGTGACATTTCGTCACTTGTTTCCTATTTATTTTCTCTCTCTTTGTCAACGGTCTTATTAGCCCCCACGTGCAGTCATACCGTCATAAAATGCACCGAGGACGGGATTGGGGTCTTCCTGGTTCCAAAGCGTCGCAGATATCCACCGAAGTTGTGCTCCATTTATGTTTGACTTCGATTCATATTCGGTGAAGAAAATATAAAATTGGACATTTCGAAAATTTTCCGGGAAAAATCGTACTTTACCCAATTCACTAAACCACCTTTAAACACGAAAATATCCTACACTTGTATATTGTGCTCCTATATTTTCAAAAAGTTTTTCATGTTGATACTCTGGCCTGCGGGCATAAAATTTATAACCAAGTCGCCCACTTGTAAAAAAGTTTGGAGATCCCTGGTGTAAAGAATTCTCTGGTGATCGTCAAATAGCGGCGAAAACGGAATCGTTTGCGGGAAGATGCGAATGTCGTATTTAATGGGCGTAGAGGAGACGCAGTATTCCAGACTTGGGGAAGTTAAGTTTTCAAGTTAACTAAGTTAAGTTAATAATGGAGTTTTTTAAACTGAGTTAAGTTAAAAGTTAAAGCCAATAAAATTAACTTGGATAAGTTAAGTTAACTAGAAATTAACTTTTAAGTTCATTTTGAAGTTAATTTTATAACAAGTACATTTTTATACGAAAACTCTTAGTAATTTAAATTTTGACAGTTTAGACATGTGTATTGACCACCTTTAGAATGTCCTTTTGAATCTTAAGAATAGAAATTCACCAAATCCAATTCTTAGTCGAATACCTTATTTTAATTTTCACTTTGAAATTCTACAAACCCATTTTTACAATTGTTGAATTGAAATAAGGCTAAGTCCGATGCAGTTCATGGTAAGTTACATCTAGCTATTCATTGCCCTACCTCTTACGTACCCATTGCGCGTAGGCAAGAGGTGAATCAGCAGGGCGTAAAACATAATAATAGTTACAGCGTCCCTCGGAGGCGAGGAGTGGAGAGCGCGGTCACGCCAGTGGCAAGCCGGTCAAGGTCTCGACATTGAAACGTCGGGCGCCGGGTCGCCACGGGGGAGCGCTTCTCATCTCAGAATGCAGAGGGGCGCCGAGGTTAAGGGTCTAGGGCAGGGTTTCCCAAACTCGAACTTGGGTCGCGAAGGCCTTATGATGGGTCGCGGATGACTCCCAGTCCCAAAGTAAAAAGCTGTAAATTTTCGATACTAGCAAGAATAAATGCGAAGAAGGACCGCCAAGAGAGGCAAGAAATACACTCGATCTTCAGCATGATCTTCGCTGCGCTCTCTCCATCAGTATTAAACCAAGATTGAATCAGCTGATCACGAAGGTGCCACAGCATCATGGAAGCCGCTAAAGCCGAGCAAACAGTGATGTTTATATTTTTATTAATTTCAAGGAAATTATTGCTTGCAGCTTTCTTTGAAAACTTTCCTGAAATTTCGGTGAAGGAATGCCTTGATTCAATGGTCCCATTTTGTTTTTCATGCACCCCTTTCAAAAATTGAACTTTATACAGAAAAAAATAAAATTGGACGAAATTGAACGATAGTGTCTAAAAATTTTTTCTAAATGTTTTATTTAATATTATTCTAATAAATAATCTAGAGCGATTTGCTGTGGTGCTTAGTAGGTACCGGTACCGTTTGGGTCGCGAGGCGAATGTGATTTAAAATTTTGGGTCGTAGACACAAAGTTTGGGAAGCGGTGGCCACTGGTAAAGGGGACGACGAGAGAGGCCTGTCTCCTCCTTACGTGGTGCGACGCGAATCCTGCGCCACCGAGGCGAACGGAGGCAGCTCATCGATCCCTAAGCAAAACACGTGAAGTTTGCGAAGGCGTAATGATTGGTGTGGGAGGCTAGCGAAAGAGGAGAGGGAGGAAGGCGTCTTCCTCCGCTCCTGGGGGCGACACCGGAGTCGCGCGGTTTTCTTTGGAAGGTCGTTTCTGGGTTAATGAGAACTCCCGCATACTTATCGCCCGACGAAAAAAAGGCAGATTTGATGGCGCTTTCTTTTTTATTTCATTCTTGCGCACCTCGGCGGTCGATGGGGAAATGAACTGGAGGACGTGCGGGGAGGTGGTGCTGCAAAGGAGGGGGAGTTCTGTTTCACTATTCCCCTGCGGTGCAACGCGACTCTTTAAACTTATAGGTGCCGCGGCGTGATTTCGCCTCGAAATGCGTCCTTGTATAGTTCAAGGCTTGTGTTTGAATTGTTATGTAATTGCACTTTTTACAAAAAATATTACCCGCTACATAATATTATGAAACCTAGTTTTTAGACTTCGTACGTGAAATGATTAATCTTTTCTTGGCAAACGTAATTTTTACAGTAAAATATGTCATTGGTCAGGTTTTAACAATTTATATTTTTTCATCTTCAAGTTTAAATTTCAATGAAAATCTGATGTGGCCACCACATGACTTTCTTCGTATCTGTAATATTTCTAAATATTCCAAATAGGTTACGTAATAATAAATATTTTAAGAAACTGCGAGAAAATTTTACTTTACAAAGAACAGAAATAAACTCAAACCATAGGCTTCTGATATTGGATATAGCCACATAGCTCCAACAATTAAGAAAATCAAAATGAGCGTTACTAAGGCATAACCAAGCGTCAATTGTTAACAATAGTCATAGGTAGGTGGCGTGGTGGTGCGAGCTAAAACATTTAGTTTTTAAGATATCTCTTAAACAATGCATTATATGGAAAAATGTTTCAAACGAAGGTTGTAGAAAATTTCCTACAACTTTTATTCTGATACATTTTTACGTTTATCAAATATCAAAGCAAATATTTCAAAATAACGGATAAGTGACAAGAGTAAACACCCACTTCCGGTTGACCGATTTTTACCAAAAACTAATCAGTTCTTCTGACTTGCATAAAAATGTTAAATATAAAATGTCGCATTGGCCGGATTAATAGTTTTTGAGTTAGAGCACCCACAAAAAGGTATCACAGACACACACAGACATCATCGAGAAAATAGTCCAAACGTGTTCAGGGGACCTCAAAACGTGTATTTCTGTTGAAATCTCGAAGTCGACTTTTTTCATGAATACTACGTATATGGAGAAAGTAATAAAATTAAAAACGGATAATCAAGACCCGGACGGCAGAATTGATCTGCCAAATGATTTTGTTACGTGTGTTCTATAAAACTACTATATTGGCACATTAAAATAATATTGTGGGTCATGAATCCTGCAAAGTGTTAACGTTTTATCGATATTAGTTTTCATTTCGATTTAAGTGTCCTCGCTGTCGTGCAATTCGGTGTGCCTTTGCCTCCTTTCCGATGCGATCTTATTAAGGCAGGCCCACACTTGCGGGCATATTTGGGGCTTCCGATCGTCGGATTCTCCCGTTTGGCGGACACTTGTTGCCTATCTTCAGCCTTACAGAAGAGTGGAATTCTTGCTCCGAATGAGCGAAAGTCGTCGCCATTTCGGGAGTTTGCGCGCTCTCTCTCTCTCTCGAGAGAAAGAGTTCGCCTTTCATGTGCATCCACTCCCATCCGCTCATCTGCATATCACCCGAAAGACGAGTGGCTCGGCGATCTCTTTCGTATTTTCCACTTTTTATTCGTTCTTTACACGAATGAACGCATATAGGGGAGGCCGTTTCCGTCCGTCTGTCCGTCCGCATGTTTAAACTCGGGAACAGCTGGTCGTATTTTGATGGAATTTGGTATTGGGGAGTTTTACTAAAATTTGTCGACCGATTTCAATTTCGGTTAAAATCGGACGATAATTATGACAACTTTACATAAGGACCTACATGTCTTTAACAACGTACCTGTTTCAACTCGGGAACCGCAGGACGTATTTTGCTGCAATTTAGTATTGGGCAGTTTTACTAAAATTTGTCGAGTGATGCCAATTTTGGTTAAAATCGGACAGCAATTACGACTCCTTTACATGAAGACCTACAATGCTCCGGTGTACCGCCAATTCGTCGCACGGCAATTCGTCACGCGGCAATTCGTCGCGCGTCAAATTCGTCGCGCGTCAAATTCGTCGCGTTACAAATTCGTCGCATAGAAAATTCGTCGCAAATTCAAGAATCGTTGAGGAAATAGGAAATCCTGTCGTACATCAAGATTTTTTTACTCGCATTTGCATTAGGCGAACTGAGACTTCGTTGTGAGTGTTATAACAGAATGCGAGTTGAGATTTAAAGTCAATGACCCAAAAAAAATCCGAAAAAGTCCCGGGTTCGAATCCAGAAGCGTCCCTTCTCTGTGTGAATAACTAGGGAAGAGTTGAAACGTAGCGTACAAGCCTTTTTCCATAAACTTTTAAAATATCTATAAGTTGAGATATCGACGCGGGATTTGCGCATTTATAAGGAGGAAGGTATGAAGATTAGTTTTCTCATTGTGAAAATTGAAATATTCGAAATCGCTAAATTTAACGTTTAAATGACATCTTTTGGAGAATCTTGGCATTTTAGTGGGATTCTGCGTTTCACTTCGCGCATTAAGTGTTCTTATAGGAGAATCGTTTTCCCGTGTTATACGTGGTACGCCGCGCAGATCATGGGCCGCAAAACATTTTACTAAAAGGGCCACATGAGGCTTTATATTCTACTGTGCGGGCCACATACGGCCTGTAAAATGAGCGATCGGGCCGTGTCTAATTGCATAGAAATATATTCCAAAATTAGCGCTTAAGTTTCAAAAACGGAAAAGTTAAGTACTTGTCTGAAGTATCTCCAAAATCCGGAACAGGATTATAAATTATAACAGACGAGTGCGTTCAATATTTGATAGCTAAGTGCTTGTTCTGGAATTTATTTTCAGCCATAAGACGAGCTCGATAATTCTCTAGAGCAGCGTTTCTTAAGCTTTTTTATAATACGGCCCACTTAAGTTACAGAAAATTATCTGCTGCCCACCTAAGCTACAAGAAATTTTCCCTCGACTCACCTAAATTTCAATAGTTGTTTATAAAGGTAGGAGAAAATTATATATTATTAACTAAAATTAGCAATTAAAAATAAACATTGGTTTATTAATATTTTCATTAGTTTTTTATTACGTTAAATATTTTACAAAATATTAAGTTTTCGCTATGCTTTTGTCAACCGATCTTAAATTTTTTCCAATTTTTCGCTACCCACCTCATTCTTTTACGGCCCATCGGTTGAGAGACATTTCTCTAGAGCAGCGGTTATCATAAGAGTTAATTTGTGTTAAACAAATTTAAGGCTTGTCGCTATAAACATATGAAAGCAACAATAACCGAGTTTTCAAAATCGGATTTTTTTCATTTCATGTCGACCCTCGCCTCATGTTATTGCCCCTCAGGACTCATTCTTATTCTATACTAGTTGCCGAAAAGCCACATCTCTCCTGCTCAGAGGTTTATCCTTTTCACAGCGGTGCCTCGAGTTTTGAAACAAGCTATTTTTTATCCAATTTACTTAAAAAACAAAAATCGGAAACAATTGGTCCCTAAGATGTAGTTCCTCTCGGATTAACAGCCTACTCGACGCTTCGATATACTAAGCCTGTTCTTGCGAATCTTACGGTGGCAGACGTCGCCGCGAATAAAGCGGCGCTCAGTAGGACTTGGGCAAAGAATTCTGTTGCATCGCCTCGAAGTTGCTCTCGGGTCGCCGTTTAAATACAGCGAATATGTGAGATGTGCATACGTTAGAATTTCAGGGCTCGTTAATGGCCATTGGCTGTCAGACGGAGCATATACACCCATCCCTCGATTTACACGGGAGATACGATCATCAAAAGAGCTGAAATTGAGGCTTATCGATCGATCGTGCTTCTCCTTACGCTTATGCTTAACGGCAATAGCGGCATTCATTTAATTACTCCCCTATTTCTTTCGTTGCTCTGGCTGGTGTCGGAAAACTCCCCCAACGGGAGGAAGTACATAATTCGCTGTGGCCCAGAGCAACAAGGGTTTTCCGAGTGAACCCAGGTTACACCCATGGTTAAACCGCACGCCTCGCTGCGAGCGGAGCACCTGGGGGCCATTGCACGGGCGAGCTCACTTTCTTCTCGCGGGGGGTGGCTAACTTGGCCCCACCTTCTCACCCGCTCGTACTTTCGTCACTTGGGCTAGGTGGCAGTTGGTAGGCCGGGGGACCCCCCCCCCCCCAGGTACCCTAAAATAGTCCATAATGCCGCTAAATAGGTCTCCGCCGGCCAAAAAGGCTCCGACAACCTCTGGGGCAATACCTCCAAACATAGGACAAGTCCTCTTTGGACACGCTTTTAGTAAAAATAACGACTTAACCGACCAAGATAACGTCTCTCATTCTGACGATGGCCATTTAAGGATCTCTCAAGACGAGCAACCCACCCGGGAGCATAATAATTTTAGTAATGAACTTGACAAGGAAGTAAACCAGACAAACGGAGCCACCACCGCCGTGCATACCACCATCAGGGGACTAACAAAGACCAAAGCCTTCACACCAGTGGAAGAGTCTATCAAAAAACGGAAAGGCAGCAGGAAAGCGCTGCCGTCCCATTATCAAACAGGTACGACGCGCTCGTAGATCTTGAAACCGCCGAAGCAGAGATGGAAGCACCCAAGTCCGCCACCCCCAGGCGACAGTTACCTCCCATCATTGCTATATACGAAATAGCGAACTACAGGCTATTTCTCGAAGCCATAAGAGCCGCCTGCGCGGATACAAACTTTACCATCAAAAATTTCAAAGGAGTAACAAAACTCCAAGTTCAAACTGAAGACGACTTTAATAGCGTCCGCAGGATGCTTGCGGCTGAAAAAGCCCAAACAAGTACATGGGCTACAAAGGAGGAGCAAACCCGACAATACTTCGTCCGGGGACTACACCGCATGGCTGACCTGGACTACATAAAGGAGGACCTTATAGCGGCAGGCATCCCGGTTACAAGGGTCCGGAACCTGGGCAAAACCACCGAAGAACCCTCTGACCGATATGCAATTACTGTCAGCGCCAGTATGAAACCGGAGGACGTCTGCAGCATCCGCAGTATAATCAAGAGCACGGTGCGCATTGAACCTTTTAAGTTTTCTCGACCCAGGATGTGCTACAGATGCAACCGCTTCGGGCACGGGTCCGAAAAATGCACCGCGGCACCACGATGTTTTAAGTGCGCAGGGCCTCACCAAGGTTCTGACTGCAAAAAACCTGCTAACATACCAGCCAAGTGCTGCAACTGCAGCGGCGAACACACGGCCTCATCTAGAACATGCCCTGAATACAAACGAGAACTCGCTAAATTCAGGGGCAAAAAGTCAATGCAAAAGCCCATCACCAGCGCAAATGGGCGACACAAGGCCCAAAGGCCACAGCCATCTACATGGAAGGAAGCTCCAACGCCAGCAGAGGCGGCCCGCAAGGCGTTACCGCACCAGCAAATGACATCGCCTGAGAGACAGAACCCCTGGGGAAACCGCATGGAAGCCCCGATCATTAGACCCAGGACCACGCAAAGGCCAAGTCTTGAGCCACCACTAAAACCTGCCCCATGGATAGAAGGACGAGTAGAAGCTGCCGGAACAGCATCACCACTCATTTCCGTCATGACGGCACTTGCAGGCGTCGCGAGTGCACTTCAGGAGCAGCTGTCTGCATTAACATCGCTCATTAACCAACTTATGACCCACCATGGCTGACAGAAGAACAGTAAAGAAAAATACAATCATTTGCACCTGGAATGCAAACGGGGGAATTAAGAACAAATCCCCTGAGCTTCTAAATTTCCTTCGCCACCACGACATAACGGTAGCTCTGATCCAGGAGACGCACCTCCGCCCTGACACTTGGTGGAGCCTTCCCGGTTATAAAATATATAGACGAGATCGCGACGTACCCCGTGGCGCCAAACCAGCAGGGGAACTGACATTTTGATCAGAGAAAACGTGGCCGCATACGAAAACGTAATAGATACGGCCTCTCTTGAACAGACAACGGCCACCATCACCACAGATAGGGGCCCACTAAGACTAACGTCCGCCTACCTTCGGCCGGGCGGGCTACTGATAACCAACGATTTCGACGCCATATTTGATACAGACAACCCAGCGATAGCGGCGGGCGACTACAACGCCACCCACCTAACATGGAACTCAACCACAATCAACTCCAATGGGAGGAAACTCAGGAAATGGGCTGACGACGTCGGAGCAACTATAGCGGCACCCTCCCAGCCCACTGGCTAGCCCAGACCCTTGACATTGCGATATGCCGAGGCATCCGCACTTCCATCAACGTATATACGGCCGCCGCACTATCAAGCGACCATAACCCCGTATTAATATACCTGGGAATTAAACCCACCCTGCTGCCACCAAGGCTGAGAGCTACGTTAGACTTGACTGACTGGAACAGGTATCGACTGCAGCTGACAAATGCACTACCAGTACTCAGGCAACCGGAAACCCCAGCCGAGCTAGACAACCTCGCTGCCATACTGAGCCGTGAAATGGAAGCGGCAACAAGGAACGCCACTCCATATAGAATCTCCCGTCAACCGGACCACCTCAATCTCCCGGAGGGAATCCTAAACTTTATAGCCCGCAAAAATAAGCTACGGCGCAAACACCAGAAGACAGGGGATCCACGGATATGGGACGAGGTTCGTTGGATGCAGAGGCAAATAGCCGCCGACATCAAGGACCATCGGACAAAGGCATGGCAAGATTTCGCGGCCACGCTCACCCAGGGAGACGGATCCGTATGGAGAGTGACTAAACATCTCCGTCGCCCCCAAACGAGAGATGTCCCGCTACGCACACCATCAGGGGACGCGATTACCCCGCAAGAGAAAGCGGAGGCTCTGGCAACTCATTTACAAACGGTTTTCACTCCAAACCCGCCAACAGCGAATGACCCAGAAGTTGCCATCACCATGGAGGACGACGGCCACAACCCGCCCGAATGCTCGGAGGCAGACCTACTCAGGGCACTAAAACAAATAAGGAAGAAAAAAGCCCCTGGCGCCGACGACATCCCGAACGAAGCAATCATTGCGATGCCGCGCTACGCCGGACAAGCATTCACCTACATAGCTAACGCAGCTATGAAGCTCGGCCACTTCCCGGACGCCTGGAAGAAAGCCAAAGTCATCTGCATACTGAAACAGGGTAAACCGCCCACCAGCCCGGGGAGCTATAGGCCCATCTCCCTACTCTCGGGATTGGGCAAGCTACTTGAAAGGGTCATCCTCTCCCACTTGAAGCAGCATGCCTATGGCAACCACATCATACCCCCGGAACAATTTGGATTCCGCGAGGAGCACGCTACGACCCACCAACTGGTCCGCGTGACTGATTTTATCACTGAAGGCTTTAATCGACATGCACACACCGCCGCTGCTTTTCTAGACTTAGAAAAGGCTTTTGACAAAGTGTGGCATGCAGGCTTACACAGGAAACTACAAGATCAAGCCTTTCCTACCTGGCTTCGGAAACTAATTCACTCCTACCTGACGGGGCGGACTTTTCACGTTAACTGGAGCAACGCACGGTCTCAGATAAAACACATAAAAGCAGGGGTCCCCCAAGGCTCAGTCCTTGGCCCCCTACTCTTTAACCTATATACAGCAGATCTGCCTACGGCCCACGGGCACAACACGATACTGGGGATTTATGCGGACGACGTCGCGGTAATCTCACGTTCTACAAAAACCGTGGAAGCACAAGAATATACCCAGAGAGCCCTCGACCAACTGACCTCCTGGTACGGGAAATGGCGGATGGGAGTTAACGCTGCCAAGTCTGAAGCCATAATTTTTACCAGAAAAATAAAACCACCAGCCGTCCCAAGACTCCCAGTGGATGGAAAATTAATCGATTGGAAAAAGGAAGTCACCTACCTCGGGGCGACCCTTGACGGCAAACTGGACTTCCAGAAGCACGTCCTCAAACTAGCAAAGAAAGCCATTGCGGCAAAGGTCGCCCTGGCCCCCGTTTTGAAAACAGGCTCAATCCAACCAAGAGTCAAGGCCCAGTTATTTCAGGCGTGTATAAGACCTATACTCACGTACGCATCCCCGGCCTGGTCGGGAAGAGCCACTTCAACAGATCGACTGGAAGTGGTCCAGAATGGATGCCTCCGATGGGCCCTGCGACCACCGCTCGGGACAACAAACGCCTACATCAGGGATGCCCTGGGGTTCACAACACTTAAAACCTGGATGGAAGAATCCAGCAAGACCTTTTATGACAGGTTGCCACACGCCTGCAAATCCATAAAGGACATCTCAGTCTCTGTAAAGCCATGGGATGTGCACAAACGCCCGAGGGCTGGGACCGGGCGTGAGGAGGACCTCCCCTATCCCAAGAGGAGGAGGACCTAAAAACGGACGCAGACACCGTCCACCAGTCCGCAAATTCGGAACTTCGTACTAAACAAACTTAGTCCAAGCACTGAAAGCCGATAGGTAACGCTGTGCAAAGTCCTCCCCGAGGCAAAACTCATACAGCTGTCGGGGAGATACCTTCTCGAAAATCGCCGTGTAAATCGAAACTAACACTCCATATAAAATTGGGGGTTAGGATCCTATTTATTTTAAAATATAGCATATTTTGTAAATTTGATTTATAAGTATGGAGGGTGTTTCACGACCGGTCTGCCATACTTCAGTAGGTAAGTTCGAGTAAAAAAATTAATACAACATTGGTCCTATTTCCAACCGTTGAGGAGCTACGGACGTTTTAAGATTTGCAACGCTATAATGGCAACAATGGTGATGGTTTGAGTTACATTGTAACCACCGCTGATTGTTGTTGTTTCTTGCCTCCCTTGCTTCTGATCCATGTTCAGAGTTACACGTGACACTTTCGATAAGTTCAAAATCGTAATTTCGTCTTGCGTTTATTTCAAAATGAGTCAACAGTCAATATGCTGATATCCATTACATTTATGGATTCTGTGATAGTAACAGCAGTCAGAGCCGTCTGAAGGGGGGGGGGGGCTGGGTGGGCAGTCGCCCAGAGCCCCACGCCTATGAGGGCCCCGCGGGTCTTAGAGACGGCTCTGTAATTAAATGAGAAATTTGATTTGTATAAATAGGGGGCCCCGCGGCAACCCTCTCGCCCGGGGCCCCGCGGGTCTTAGAGACTGCTCTGCAGCAGTTGAAGAATATCCTAGACTTTTTCCGAGCCGTAGTACGTGTAACTCTGAGCATGGATCAGAAGCATGGGAGGCAAGAAACAACAACAATCAGCGGTGATTACAATGCAACTCAAACCATCACCATTGTTGCCATTATAGCGTTGCAAATCTTGAAACGTCCGTAGCTCCTCAACGGTTGCAAATAGGACCAATGTTGTATTAATTTTTTTACTCGAACTTACCTCCTGAAGTATGGCAGACCGGTCGTGAAACGCCCTGTATATTTATTGGAATTTTGGATTCTAATGTAATAATAATAATAATATTACTGACTACTTACACCGTCACAATCAAGTCGCAAATATTATACATCAAAAACTGGCTCTAAAACATAAATTAATAGAAGACAACACGCCCTACTATAAATACAAACCTAAACCAGTTTTGGAATCTGATGCATTTAAGTTATATTATGACCGCTCAATAGTCACGGACAAAACTATACACAGCAATAGACCGGACATAGTCTTGCAGGACAAGGTAGCCAAAACCACTTATCTAATAGACATAGCTATCCCAAATACACACAATCTTCAGAAAACCATAGTAGAAAAGCACCACAAATATACAGAACTAAAAGAAGAAATTAAACGAATGTGGAACATGAATACTGTACACATTGTCGCAATAGTTTTATCGACCACAGGAATTATCCCCACAGACTTACACAACAGTATAAAAATATTAGATTTACCTAAATTGCAATATACCCTCCTACAGAAAGCTGTCATACTAAATACAACCAGAATAGTACGTCATTTTTACGATTTGAATCAGAACCCTCGTCTTCTTCGGCGAGGAGGGTATTTCTGCAGCATTTCTCCTATGGGAATTTCTGCAGTGGGCCGTGTCTTTCTTCTATCATCGCCTCTTAAGGGATTCCTCTATCCCCAATTACCTCCGCCTCTTAGGAGGCGGTTGGTCCTCGGGATCACCAGTCGCGGCTCGAGGCCTCTTCTGTCGATCCCATGGTTTCACACATACTTCTGCAATGCTCCTCAGACTCCTTGAGCTGGAGGGCATCGTAGAATGTTTTGGCCGCGTCCCTCATTCTGTCTTCTACAGATGAGATGGCGGCCGCAGATAGGAGGGCGGATGTGGAAATCCTTGCTCCAGGGCGCAGTATCATGCGGAGGGTGCCGTTTTGTAGGACCTCCAGTTTTCTTTTCCGCGTCGCCAGGATCCTAGCAGACCAGGCTGGTGAACCGTACAGGATGGTTGGGAGAATCACCATTTTGTAGAGGAGAAGGCGCAGACGCAAGTCAGAATGAGGGTTCCTCAGAATGGGAGCCAGATCCCTTCTTGCTCCATACGCCCTTCCAATGATGGTTTTGATGTGATTACAGAACTGGAGCTTGGCGGCAAGAATGACACCGAGGTAGGTTGCCGACTTCCCCCAGTCGATTTCCTCTCCCTCTATCTCCAGCGGTTCTGGTATCTTTGGCTTGAGTCGGCAGTGGAAGACTACCGTCTGGGTCTTTTTTGGGTTGATGGTGATTCTCCACTTCCTGTACCAGGACAGCAGCTCTTCCGTAGCCTCTTGTAGATAGGACGCTGCTGCATAGGACTTGGTGGATCTTGCCAATAACGCTGCATCATCGGCATAGAGGGCCGCCATGACATTCCAGGAGCCTCCAGAGGGGATGTCTGCCGTGTACAAGTTGAATAAGATCGGCCCCAAGACCGACCCTTGTGGTACTCCCGCACAGATAGGATGCAGGTCTGATTTCGCCGTTCTCCATCGGACAGCAAATGTTCTTTCCGCGAGGTAGGAAGCCATGAGTCTCCGCAGCCAGGCCGGGAAGCGTTGTATCTTCATCTTGTAGAGTAGGCCCTTGTGCCATACTCGGTCGAAGGCCTTGCTTATGTCAAAGAAGGCCCCAACCGCGTATGCACCTCTGTTGTATGACTCGGTGATGAAGTCTACTACTCGTACAAGCTGGTGGGTTGTTGAGTGTTCCCGCCTGAACCCGAACTGGTGCCTCGGTAGGATGTTCTGCGTCTCAGCATGTGAGGTGATGAATGGCGCAATGACTCTTTCAAACACCTTGCTGATGCCATTGAGGAGGGATATCGGCCTGTAGGAGTCCTTCCTGGTTGGGGCTTTTCCTGGCTTTGGGACGCAGATCACCACTGCAGTCTTCCAGGTGCTTGGTAGGTGTCCCAAGTTGATACCAGCATTGAAGAGCTCTCTCAGATGTCTAATTGCAGCAGGAGGTAACTGCCGCAAAACTTCATTTTTCAGATCATCTGCACCCGGCGCCTTCCGAAGGGGTAGATGCGTCAGGATGGAGTGAACTGCACTTGGCAGTATCCGAGGCAGCTCTTCTTCCTCCGTTGTTTCCTCCATGTCCTCTGTCAAATCCAGAGTTTCCGGGCCTGGAGGATTGTCCTGGAATGTTGTTTCCAAATAGGTGGCCATCAGGTCAGCCTTTTCCGCATCCGTACAGGCCTCTCCGTCGTCCGTAATAATGGGATAATCTGGAGTGCGCGTGCTGCGAAGAGCTCTGGCAAGCTTCCAGACTGGGCCGTCTTGTAGTGTGAGCGAGGCCATCTTTTTCTTCCAGGTCTCCTCGGAAGTGGAAGATGTTGTCTCTGATTTTGTGCTGGAGAGCGGTGAGTTGGTGTCGAAGATCAGGTGTGCCGAGCTTCTGGTATTTCCTCCGAAGTCTATTCTTCTCCTGGATGTCCTTGACGATCCAGGCAGGGAGGTCAGCATGCGTTGCTTCTTTAGGTTTCGACATCAGGGTCGAGGCCTTCAGTGCATGCAGGATGTTGTCCGCAAGGCTATTGGCCATCTCGTCCAGCTGCTCTGAAGAAGTCGGCTTCTCATTTTCAGGAGGCAAGGACATTGTCAGGATGCTTCCAAATTTCTTCCAGTCAGCCTTATTGATGTCCAATCTCTCAGGCTGTGGTTGTATCACCGGTCGTAAGCCCAGGTGTGTCACCACAAAGTTGTGGTCACTGCACAGCGAGGGCACACTGTAGGTGGAGATGGACGTGTGCAGTCCACGGTGAATGCAGAAGTCCAGAATGTCTCCCTCTCCGTTGTGGTGATAGCGCGTTGGTTCTACAGGAGCTGTTGCCTTTGCGCCCGGTTGGTCCAGCCATTTCCGGAGCTGTTCTCCCCTGGCGTTATGCGACCTGGAGTTCCAAGTATGATGCTTTGCATTGAAATCCCCTCCAGCAAGAGTTGGGAGAGGAGTGTCAAAGATGGCCTCAAAGTCCGTCTTCATGAACCTAGCCTTTGGAGGCAGGTAGCAGGAGACGATGCGAAGCTTTCCTCTCGGAGTGACTACTTCTGCAATGGCAGCTTCCAGGGAAGTAGTCTGTGGAGTTTCTCTTGCATGGCCATCAACGTCCGCTCGGAGAAGTATCGCTACTCCCCCACTTCCACGTCCTGTTGTGGGTCTGTCCTTCCTGATGACTCGGAACCCTGGGACGGTCCATCTCGTTCCAGTCTGGAGATGGGCCTCAGAGATCAGGGCTATCTCAGCTTGCTGTTTTTTCAGGAACCGAAGAAGTTCCGGCGTTTTCTGTTTAATATCGCCGTTGGCATTCCAACTGACGATGGTGAATCTACTGGTCCGGCGAGGTTTAGGGGCCATTAAGAAGGGCCGTTAGCGTCGCCATCGTCTGACCAAAGGCTACCATCTGCTGCTGGATAGCAGATGTGATGCCTACAAGTACTTGGAGCACGTCCTTCAGGGCTGCGGTCGGTACTGCCTCTTCAGTCGATGACCGTCCCCATGGTGATTGAGTGGGCCTCCCAGATGGAGGATATTTCTGTTGCGGCCGCTGTTGAGGTGGCTGCTGCTGTGGTCTCCCTCTAGCTGGTTGGATCAATGGCGGAAATTCCTTGGGCAAGTCCAAGCGTAGCCTTGGAGCATCCCTGGTAGGGCCTGCAACAGCGTTCCCCAAGGGAGGCGCCAGCTGCTTCTGCGAAGAGACGTTGCTCTTCTTCTTCTTTTGCCTATTTTTTCCGCCAATGTTTGCTGCTGCCTGTTGTTTGGCTGGAGGGCGCTGGCTCTTTCCTTTCTGCATGTCATCCGCCACCTTGTAGTAGCGGCATTTCCTTGACGAGGCAATGTGATCTTCACCGCAGTTGCAACAAGTCGCAGGAGCTTCCGCTGACAGTGTGCAGGCATGTCCCGCATGAGGACCAGCGCACTTAAAACATCGGGGCGCAGCTCGACAGGCTCGGGAACCATGCCCCCATCTGTTACAGTTGTAACAGATCTGTGGGGCCTTGTAGACATACGGCTTCAGGGTCACCGTTGAACCACACAGGCGTGTAATTGCCTGTATCTTGGCAGTAGTCGATTCCCTTGCAGTGCGAAATGTGGCAGTATAAATGCCCGGGCACTTCCAGTAGCAAGAAGCCCTCAGAAATGTAGGCAGCATCCATTTTCCGGTGAAGGCCTCGGACGACAAACTTCATGCGTCTCGCCTCTTTCTCCGCCCAGGTGCTGAATTGCGCCTTCGCCAGACTAAGCATTTTCAGGACAGCTGTGTAGTCCTCAAATGAGTTAAGGTGTAGGCGGCTGAACTCAGACTTGTTGATACAGCGGAAGTCCTTATCCGCTACAACGCCGTTTACAGCTTCCATAAAGTTGCGGAAGTCGTTAATTTCATAGACCAGGATCGGGGGGGGGGGGGGGGGCCGTTTCTTCTTCAGCTCAGCCAACTTCCGTTTCCATGCCCTCCTGATGAGTATCAGTCGGGCTGACAATGTCTTCTGCTAGAGAAGCAAATCTGTTGGAGGTGGAGACCTCCGTAGACGTTCCAGGTACCGGGTTGGTTTTGGCCCTCTTCCGGATGTTTTCATCCAAAGTAATAAACGGTGCCCGCTTGGAGTGGCGAGGCTGGTCAGTAGATTTTTGGCCCTGTAAAGGGCCGTTTTGTCCAACAGCGTCAGTGGTGTTTCCGTCACTGGGTGACGAATAGGACGTAGTCTGGCGTTGAGAAACGCCATTTCCATCAACCATCAACCCCATAGGGGCCGGCGAGCTTTCCATTGCGTTGGAAATTATGGGTGTGCCAAGGCCCTTTTCAGGGCCACAAAAGTTCGAGGCCAGCAGACCTCGGTTGTTGGTAGTCCAACAAGATCGTAAGATTTAGGCCAGCGGATAAGTGCGAGAAGCCCGTGCGGGTGAGAAGGTGGGGCTTGGTTAGCCACCCCCCGCAAGAAACCCTAGTCTCTGGACCACAGCGGATTACTGTACTTCCTCCCTTTGGGGGAGTTTTCCGACACCAGCCAGAGACGTGGGATCTAGGAATCTCGGTGCATCAGTAACCATAAGATGGTTAATCTATAGCTCAGAATCAGATTCTAGCAGATTGCTATCTTACGGCGCTGCTTTTCACGTCAATTTTTAAGTTCCGAGTAATGAGAGTGCTTGGCAAAGCCCGTACCTCATTGAAATAACCGGCTCAAAAGCTGTGAAATACAAAAGTAAATAATAATAATAATATAAGCATTACATAAATGAACCTTCACATTAAATAAAACATAAATTCATAAAAGAAATTTGAACTCAGATGTAATGATAGAGTAAATAGAGAAAATACCACTTAAATTAAACTAAACAAAAAATTCATACAATCTGGGAAATTCAAAAATGAAGTAATAAAAAATTGTTTAGCAAGAAAATACATTTAATTATATAATTGAAAAAACTAATTTAACGAAAGCTTCAATAAATATATCCTCAGTCACTGTCACCTTCAGTGTCATAAACAAATTCACCGACAGAGATTCAGTGTAAATCGAGGAATGGTCGCATTTTCTTGATTCTGTTAAACCTGAACCGTGTACATCAAGTACCGTGTAAATCGAGGGGTAGGTGTATTTGGAAACTTTTTCCGCTCTCTTCAAAGCCGTTGTCCCGATTATGTTCCGTCGCCATTTATTTCGTGTGAACACGAGCCTCGCGAGGCTCGGTGAAAAAGAACTTCGC
This sequence comes from Tanypteryx hageni, assembly GCA_028673005.1. Lineage (NCBI taxonomy): Eukaryota > Metazoa > Arthropoda > Insecta > Odonata > Petaluridae > Tanypteryx > Tanypteryx hageni. Next base: position 9,514,600 of record CM054114.1, read on the forward strand.
TCAAATATGCATCCTCTCTCTCCCTCCCTCTCCCCTCCCCCTCTCTCTCACTCCCCCTCCCTACCCCTCCCTCTCACTCCCCCTCCCTCCCCCTTCCTCTCCCTCCCCCTTCCTCCCTTCCCCTCCCTCCCCCCTCTCTCTCCCTCCCTCCTCCTCCTTTCCTCCCTCCCCCTCCTTCCCTCCCCTCCCTCCCCCTCCTTCCCTCCCCTCCCTCCCCCTCCTTCCCTCCCCTCCCTCCCCCTCCTTCCCTCCCCTCCCTCCCCCTCCTTCCCTCCCCTCCCTTCCCTCCCCTCCCTTCCCTCCCCTCCCTCCCCTCCTTCCTCCCCCTATTTCCCTCCCTCTTCCTCCCCCTCCTTCCCTCCCTCCTTCCTTCCCTCCCTCCTTCCTTCCCCCTCCCTCCCTCTCTCCCTCCCTCTCTCCCTCCCTCTCTCCCTCTCTTCCTCCCTCTCTTCCTCCCTCCCTCCCTCTCTCCCTCCCTCCCTCTCTCCCTCCCTCCCTCTCTCCCTCCCTCCCCACAGGATTCCATATAGAGTGAGAGTGGTGATGTATAAATAGAGTTATCTTCAGTTGCGAGGTCATACAAAAGTCGCTCCCCGGAGCGTAGCGGGAGAGGTGTTTCCCTCCCACCATTCCCTCACACCAACCTTCCCTCCAAATGTTCTCCTCCCCCTTAAATCCTTCCCCCCCTCCTTTCCTTTAGCCCCGGCGTGTCAAACTCAAAATCGAAGAGACGTCAGGGCCGCATAAAAGCGATGAATGTTATAAACGGGTCGCATTGCAGCGATGGATGTTATAGAAGAGCCGCAGTTGTTTATTATGAGCCAGAGTTGGAACGATATACTCGAGCTATAAGATCGGACGCGTTTTGCAATTATAAACAATAATTTATAGAAAATGCGTTCTAATGTAATTCGGTAACTATGAATATAATATCATCTTTTCGCTAAAATCAAGCATTTATATGAAATCCCACACGATTCACTTGCGACAGAAATAATCTATCGGGCCGCAGTAAGTCACAGAAAGGGCCGCAAGTTTGACATGACTGCTTTAGCCGTCCTTTACGAGGTTTGCCTCGTCCCCGCCTCCTCCGCCTCTCAAAGATAGCGAGAGCGAGGTCCTTACCGCCTCCCGTAACAATCTCCCCCTTCTCACCCTCTCGCGGCCTCCATCTCCTCGTCTTTTGACTTCACTCGTTTCCCTATAGAAAACGCGTTCCCTCTTCCTTGCCTTTTCTTCTTCTCCGTATTTCCTTCCACTTCCCCTCTCCGCTCCCCTTTGACGTGTCTCTCACTGGACACGCGAAGTCACGGTGACTCAGACTCCCGCTATTAATCTGCCCACCACCACCCCATCGGTTGTTCCTCTCTCCGCCCTCTCTAACCATCCCCCGCACTCGGCCAATAATAAGCGCGCATTACGTGAGAGTCCTTTGAGTCTATTAGATGGCTAACGTGAATGCCCTTATGATGCATTCTTACCTTGAAATACCCTAGAAGTAAACTGATGATACTGGAAAAATCTCGCTCGGAATTTGATATTTGCAAACTGTAGGGGAATTGGTGTATCTATATATAATTTTTCGAATGCCCGTCTGAGTCATTTAAGTGATACACTATTTGAATAGTGGCGTGGCATAGTAACGCGTCAGGTTCTATCCCTATCGGGTCACTTTTTTTATTCAATTTTATATTTAATTTTTTTATTTAATTTGATCGATGATTTTGATCTGAGTATGGCCATGGAGTCATCTTTTTTAACTAAAATTTAAATAAATTTAATTTTATGCATTTTCTGTTATCCTGAAATATATGAATTATAAAAGCAAGGTATGTTGTATTATTCTATTTTTTTTAATTTGCATAGCAACGGGCAAGCCACTAGTTAAATAAAATAAACTAAAAATTTGAAACTTTGTCCTATTGGCCACCAGCGAAAACGTAACACGTCCTGTTTTCACCACTAATCGCCAACGGCGACGATTAATCGTGGAAAGTGGTCGTGTTCA